>JAJJWW010015944.1:0-243116 GCA_023531295.1 Papaver armeniacum | reverse complement strand
TTTTTAATTAACCAAAGGGTATTTTAGTATTTTCATACCCAAAAATCACCCCTTAACACACACCATGGGTTGGGAGAAGTAATCAATATCCCCCAATTCCTTTTTATATTCCCCAATTTCGCGTTCTTTGTGAAGCCCATCAAAATTAAACAAGGGGTATTTATTCAATTTACACTTTACAAAATATTGTACTAGCTTATTACGTGTATTAGTTCAAGTTAGTGTATATGGACAAAGGCAAATACGTGTATTTTTGACTTTACATTACAATGTTACTGATTCGGTGAACCAGAAATCACAACGGTTAAATAAAGTAATCAAAAGCATAGAAGTATGAATGGCCAAGATTCAGTAACCAAATGACGCTCCTCCAAACTCCAAAATAGCACGATTGCTAAAGGCGGGGTATCGTTATTAACAAGGCGGACATCAATCCATGTAAGATAAAATAATCCCGACCACTGGATCCTAGTTTGGTATCTGTCTTTAGGAAATGTAGTATCAGCCTTTAACAATCATGCAAAGTAGGGAAAGGTCCCCTGGGCTTGGATATAATACGAAAACTCTAAACTTACCGTGGATAACTCACCGTGAAATTTACCGAGTGACACAAAAATGGACCCTATAAATCCCTCGGTGGTGGGTCCCAGGGGCATGTTCCATTCGGGACATTTTCACGGTGCTTTTACACGGCAAGTGTAGAACTGCTCGATATAATATAACGGTGTGTGAATGAGGTGGCGATTATCCCAAAATCCAGCTGGGATTTATTCCATAGATAGATCTTTCCAACACAATCGGACACTTCCTTTCTCAACTCAGAAACATATAAACAGGAAGATGACGCTATCCATCAAGAATGGATATGGTTCCTACGTGGCGACATCCAAGTGGTGGAAATGATTCTTACTACTTTCATTGTCTCTAGATAATTATCTAAAACAATTCATTCATGCACAACCTCTCAATTTTCAATTTCAAAACCAAAGCTGGTCCGATCAATTACTTTGACAATACCAAAAGAATACAACAACAACAACAACAAGAGAAGTAGATAAATCAGTTAAGGTAGAGAAACAAAGTTGAGGAGAACAGCCATGGCAACCTCTTCTATGGCATCTGCAGCATCTGGTTTTGTGTTAACATCTAGTCTTTCCTCCACCACCACCACAACCTCATCCAGGAGCAGCATATACTTCCAAATAAGAACTAACAATAACTCAAGGATCGTTGTTCGTGCAGCAGATGAAGCCGCCACCCCTGCCCCAGCTGCTGCTGCCGCTACTAAAGAAGCTGAAGCTCCAGCCGCAGTCAAGAAACCTCCTCCAATTGGCCCCAAGAGAGGCACTAAGGTACCCAGTTTGTCAGTCACCACGACCATAAGTTTCTTTTTTGTCAGATTGCCATCTTTTACAGTTGAGTTAACAATTTGTCGACTAGGACTGAAATACTTCGCTCATAGATGCACTAGCTCTTGATTCTATAGGATAACATTACAATCAGTCGACAAGCATATGATTGACTTTGAGCTGCTCATAAACTTATTATGGTCTTTTTCTTTCACAGGTGAAGATTCTCAGGAAGGAATCCTACTGGTACAACGGCATTGGATCAGTCGTAGCTGTTGATCAGGTAAGAAATGCTTTATGACCATTGAACAGTTTTTTCATTTTGCCCCTTGATGTCGTCGATCACACAAGTTAACATAGTGTAAAGCTATGGCCCCTGATAAATCCCAACTGCCTCTACACATGCTTAAAACCAATATACAGAATCAAAGAACTGTTTGTGTCTATTTATTAAATTGCTGATATGAGTTTTAATCAAAACCAGGACCCAAAGACTCGCTACCCAGTCGTTGTCCGGTTCACCAAGGTCAACTATGCTAATGTCTCTACAAACAACTACGCCTTGGATGAGATTACGGAAGTGAAGTGATGAGTAATCAGCAATCCAAAAATGTTGAATTTGTAGCTAGCTAGCTTATCCTATCAAGTCTTTGTATTATACCTTGTTCCTTGTGATCTATTTTTCTGTATTCTTATTTATATATTTTCAACAATTCCAGTGAAGTCAAACTGAAATGCATAATCACGCAACTCACTTCCTCATTTAGGCCAGCCTTTAATGGCCTTAAACTGTCAACATTGAAGTACACTGGTGCTTCAGCTGGTCAAAGACCACCTGAAGCACACAGCCGTAAATGATCCATTGCAAATAATTACCTCATTAAGTGATTGAAGAAGCTTGACTCTAAAAGATTTCAAAGTTATTACCCGGAAATCTAGAATCCCTTTGAAATTGTACGGAAGTAGAGTCACCAACTAATTTGATATCAAAATTGCTGCTAATGTAAAACTTGATGCAGGAAAACTAGATCAGAGTCATACAACAAGTCATGCCACAATATTACTTGAATAGTTTTTTTTTTTTTTTTTTTTGTAGAAATTAACGTTTAATCCCATTTTTACTGGGCTTTAGACACTTTAGTCCTAGTCAACTAAAGCCTCATACTCGGAGGTCCAAATTTACCATATCTAAAACGAGTTAATCCTTTTCTATACGATTCAATCCAAACTGAATATTTGTGACGGCAAAAATAACCCTCCTACAAAATTTCCTGGCTAATTTATTTCTTCATTCTTCTCGGACAACAAATTCGTTTCTAAAAATGAATTTTATTTCCTCGAGAGAAAAACATAAAAAAAATCTGAATTTCAACAAGTTTTCATATAAATCGATCTAATCTCCATCTTCAACACCAAAGTTTGAGTACCAATTAGCAATTGATTCTGCAAGCCTGAATCCGGCATCATCTACACTTGTTTGTGTTTTATGTTTTAGGTTAGGAAATTAGAGAAACAAGGTTTTGAATCCTTCAAGCACAGGTTGGATTGAAGATGTGCAGACATCAATTGAGAGGTTTTGCTTTTGAAAACCCTTGTTTGTTATCTTTTTAGGTTTTGATTTTATTGTTCAAATCATATTTGTAAATTTCAAATAAAAATGTTGCAAAAATCAATTGATTAAAACCGTAACTATTATTTGAATAATTTTTCTTGTGTTTGATCAACTTTGTAGGTTGAGTTTTTAGTTTGTCTTGATCTGCTTAGCTGATTGAGTGGTGGTATTGAAGAAGAGTTTAGATGGATCAATCGGAGTTCACTACAGAGAATGCAAGTAATAATTCAAATTTTGTATTTCTTTCTTCACTGAGATTTGTGGAATTTGATCTTTATTTTGGGTAGGATATGAGTGATTAAGCACTGCTTTTGTTTATTGCTTCTTAGAACAATTCAAATTGTCTAGATTAGATATGTGGAACTAGTAGGCAGGTAAAAGGAAATGAGGACACAATCAGAATGTTGGCAAGATTTTTTGTCATGTCATTTTTTTTGTGTGGATTGGATCATTGGAATGACGTTTTGAATTTTGTGTTTTGCGTAATTGATTGGAACTAGGACGGAATGTATGAGATGGATTTTTTCGTGGTTCTTTGTTTACTACCATGGAAAATGTAAATTACATTTTACAATAGAAAAAGTGTAGCCATAAATTTAGTCATAGGAGCTCAAAGTTTACTTGATATCTTTTAGTGTGATTACGTAGGATATAACACAATTATATAACTTACTGAAGGAATGCCCATTTGTGAGGTATTTTCTAGTTTAATTTAGTTGCGTCAATTTACTCATAACTGTAACTACCGATGATTTTGAGATATTATTGTAGGTAGTAGATATTAGGCTAAGACTTATTGCTATAATCGTATGATCACCCGTCATCAAGTTTTTTCTTTTCTTTTACACATTTGGTGTTCTGTGCTTTTTTAACTTTCAACCAAATGAAATTATTTGTGTAGTAATCACCTCATACCTCTTTATCTTTTGACATCAAGAATAATATACTTTGTACAAATATAGTTGTCTTGTGCTTTCTAGAACTCGATTTCATCTATAACTTCTATAAGGGGAGACTGGTTTTCAATTGGGAAACAAACTTTTTTTTGTGTTTTTTGGTTAGCAAATATAGTACTTTAGAGTGTTGCCATCAAGCTCTCTGTGTTTGTGGGGAGCTCGCATATTTGTTTCATTTTATTTAGTATTCGTTAAAATGATAAGCTTGTTTTACTGAGAAACACTACATTTTACTTGTTTGCTTTCATACTTCAATAAAATACCATCGATAAAATGCTTGTTTGTGCATCGTCTAGAGATATTGGTGTGAGTTAATTAGTGAAATGACACTAAATCTAGAATATGTATGTTTACATTTTGAGACCAGATATAGTCCAGGTATGTACTACTGTAGTAGTAGGTTATGCAAAGCAAACAAAAGAGAGTAGTAAAATCATCTCTTAGGATGGCTTGTCATTTATCTGGTGCTGGATTCACGTCTCTTTCAGGTGTCCATAGATTGCTCACTAATATGCTTCTCATGACTAATGGAGCTACATTTGGACTCCACATTGTAATGTAGTTTTTTCTTCTCATTTCGTTGTTGTTTATAGTTTGGGTACAATTCAATAAATTATCAAAAGGTTTTACGTATAAATTAAGATGTTTCTCGTCCCTTTAGTTGCACTTAACGCTTAGTGTCTACTGTTTGAATGAAAATAAATAAGCCGTAATGGTGATAGCCCGTTTATTAATTTACATGCTTTTTCCAATTTAGTCGTATTATGCATGGGCTTTGTGAGATAATGTATAAAAAGGTCAAAATCTCTATAAATGTTATCATAAGTGACGTCCTGATCGAGCTGGCACTTTGGATCCGGACTTTAGGTGGAGATGTTGTTGGACAGTGTGAAGTGGGATGATAAACGTTTGGATGTTGCGAAAGCACAAAAGGTGGATAATGGAGCCATTCTAATGCATAGCTTTGCTATTAGCGAGGTACTCGCGACTACTATTCCATCACGTAAAACAATCATTTTGTTTGTGTTTATTTACTATATGGTATCTAGCGCCAAGATTTGCATTTTATTATCGTGAACTTGTGTCCTTATTTGAATTTTAAACGTATTGAACTATAATGGGTTTTTTACATTGAATATCAGAAAGAATTGACCCAGCTTGTATTATGATTGCAGGTTTTTTTACATTGAATGTATTTTTTTCATGTGCTTCATTGTGTGATAAGATTGTACCTTGGGAATTCAAGTTTCATTTTACACATAGTATTATGATTACAGATTCATAGTTTACAGAAGTACCTTGTGCATAAGGCTGTCAGTGAGACTGAGGTAAGTTCATATTAATTCTTAATGTGTACATAATTATAGACATGTTGTTAATGTGTACATAATTATACACCTGTTGATTGTTAATGTGTAAATAGTTGTACACATGCTTCTCACTATACAATAATCTTCTATTTTAGATTTATTTGTTATTCTCTGTCTGCATCTCTAATGTGATATGTGGTGCTAACTCAGAGGGAAGCTGGTGTTGATGACGATGCTGAAGTTATTGAGATCTCTAAATGAGAATGTATAATAGGGCTTGCAAAGGGTAATAATGTTTTTTGAATGAGACTTTCGCTAAATGTTGGTGTTAAGGCTGCACCAGATTCCTGTACCTGTGCCAATTGAATCATTTACATACAAAAAGTAACTATACAAGTTCTCCGCACTGACAATGAGAGGTATGTTTTATAATTTGGTCTGTTCTTAGTCAGTCTTACATAATGCTCAGAAGAATGATACTCTGTAAACCTAGTGTTCTTCTTAAATGCAATAATGGATGCTTTTCTAGCAGTACATCATTTGCAGAGTTACTGATTTAGCTTGATACGGTCTCTTGGCATTCCGGTTACCATCCTTCTATAAGTGTACATATTGGTGCACCTGTAATACAAGTGTACGCACCTGTAACAATATGAGTGCAAGTCGATTTCACTGCCATTCTTATCCTAGAAACAAGCCTATTTTAGCAACTGAGATTGTGGATTTCACTGCCATTTTTATCCTAGAAACAATCCTATTTTATTTTCCTTTAACCAATGACAGTATTGATACTTGCATCAAGAGATTCTAAACCCGAAGATTTGAATCGTCATGGACATATCTTCCCTTTGACCAACGACAGTCTTGACTCAATTTTTTGTTTCAACAATGCAAAATTTTTTTTATTGATTTTTAGAATAAGCGACGTTGGTATATGTGGTGAAGAAGCTATTTAGAATTTATGTCTAGTAGCTTTTAACCATGCTCTTAGTGACTACATCTTTGTAGTATTACTTAGAAAGGTGAGTAATGTATATTACTTTAAAAAATGGATTTTATAGACTTTTGTATGTGACTGGCAATGCATACTTCCATGGTGATCAAACTCGTAATTTTAACAAATTTTGGAAGTCGATGTGTGTTGCGTATGTGTACATAGTTGTACACATGCTGAATATTGATGTGTACATGATTATACACATGTTTATTGTCAATGTGTATTTAGTTATACACCTATTTATTGGTAATGTCCACATAGTTGTTATACTGTCATCAGTAGTATTTATTATTAACTACAAATGATGCTTACTAGGGGTTGCCATACTCCATCCGTAACTTGTTTCGTTTTACCTTTTGGATATGATATTTTACAGCATAAGATATACATGAGAAAATCAGACCGTGGATAAGATTTGAAGTAACAGAGTTTCTTAAGAAGGAAAAGGCCAGTGTGGGTCTTCGACGTCATCAGAAAACAAAACAGTCCATCCCAAATGTTGAAGCTGTTTGAACCCTGATTGCAAGATGATACTGAAATGGTTGTCAAAAGTCTATGGAGGACACTTCTCATACTAGTAAAAATATTACAGGTATAAATGACCATGGCATGACATCCCTTGATCATTATTTTTTTCTTGTCCTTTTTTAATCATCTGATTGCTTATTGTTCTTTCACGTTAATATAGTTTGTCTAACGATTATGCTTAATCATAATAGTAGGAATTAACTGGTGTATTTTCTTATACACCAGTTATATGGGTGAACATAAAATTGCACTGTTTTTTTGTTCTTGTTATACGAGGTGTATATGCTTGTGCACCAGTTATATACAATGATTTTTATGTGCATTGTTTATTTATTTTTTTGTATTTCCTATTCGATGTCCACACACATGAAAGGTAATTTCCTAGTCACAAGATTGCAGTTTTAGTCTTTTTCCGGTGAAGCAATCTTACAACAGATTAACTTCTCTCATTAAGGCTTAAATATTTGCTGGCATATTGATTTTGGTTGATTCTTAATCATTTTGGTTTAGCTTTTATAAGAATGTTGTGAGTCATTATGGCCCTTTACGTGTGCCCCATATTTATAGTAACAAGTTGAATCAGAGCATATTTATAGTCATTGTGGTCCTTTACGTATGCCTAATATTTATTGTTGTAATGATTTTACAGGGTTTAGACGAGGTTCAGTGATATATTATTGTTTAATGGACCGTGGGCGAGAGAATATTCGGTTGATTTTAAAGCACAAGAACTTCTTCATTTGGTTCTTATTGAAGAATTTTTTTTAGATTGTGTTGATGTGTACATGTTTGTACACTAATGTCAACTAAGATTTTTTAAAAATGAGAATTATATAGTCATATGGGTACTCTTTTTGTAGCTGTCAGAAAGAGATTTCCGAATATATAAAGTTTGCGAATTTTGGACAAACGGTTTGAAAGATAAATTGTTTTTAATTTTTTTTTATATATTATTTAAGATTACTGATAGTGATCATCATGAATCACTTTGGACTAAACTATAAACATTTGGACTAAATTGTAAATCAAGAAGGTTATATGTGTATTTTCCATATTTTAAATAACTTTTGGACTAAATTGTATCTAATTAACTCGGGATGGATGAATCCGTATGTTTTAACGCATTTTTGGACCGAATCGTTTTTTTCCCTAGTTTTTTACATAAAAGATACATTAGATTACAACTTTTGTTTACATAAGTACTCGAGAGCCGAAATACTATTTGACCAGCCATCTAACAGCTGATTTCAACGTGGCAGGTGATTTGGCGGAAAGAGATAGTTTTATTCTTTCCATGTCATGAGAAAGAAAATAAGAAAAAATTGTTAACCATCTTCCATCGTGTTCCTAATATTTCTCTTTCTGAAAATGGATATATATCTATCTACTACTTCACATTACATATCCACAAAAGTCTCAAGCTCGTTCGGCCGTCTTCTTCTTTTTCCTGCGGTGATGTTTTTCTATCTCAAACAAAAACAAAAGAAAAGAAAAACTGATTTTCCGTCTTGCAATTTTTGTTTTATCTGTTGCAAGGGGAGATGGCTTGGTTGAGAAAACAACTATCAAGATCGTCATCATCCTTAAATAACTTTGTTTTCCCCTTAAATCTATTCAAAGTCATTGATTTTTCAAGGTAGACTCATACTTTATATCCAGATGGAAAATAAAACAAAAAGTGAGAAAATCAATGATTAACAACTTGAAATCTACTTCTCAATCTCAATATATATATCTCCTTGTAGTTGATTAAATATAGATCTGTGTCGGTAAATAATAACCACCTTTCTTATTAGTAAATATTAGGTATCACCCCGGCCTACGGCCGGGGCTCAACCTTTGCTATTAAGTTTGTGAATTGTGAATTAATAGTATAATGTACCAATGTAAGAAGGAAATCAATGGTAATGTACCTGCCTCATGTGCTTCCTCCATACACATGAAATCGCCACATCAAAGCAGGTCAGCCGAATGCAAAGACGCACGTACACATAAATGACACATCACTCCTTCATTGGGTCTGTCCGGTCATCCAATTTAGGGCATAACAAAGATATATAAGAAAAATGAAGACCTTCAATCCAAGCAAATTAGCATCATCAAAGCCTAGAACATTCATAAAGATAGAAGTAAACAAATCTGAAATCAATTATCTCGATAGAGATTATACAAAATGATCTGTGTTATTCCCTACGCCCTATTTATTTAAGGCACCCTGACAGAATAATGATGATAAACTTTCTGTTAATGTTTTTAAGGCTTCAAAATGTTGAATGCTATGGCCAAATATGTTAGTGATTTTTGCCACTAACGATGCAGGCACATAATCTATAGCAAGAATTCCATAGAGTAATTTTGCCTTCTAGAGGCTCCTTACTGGCAGCTCCTATGGTGGGCACGTGGCACATCTTGTTTGTCTGGCCGACTTTTTTCATAGCTGCGATCGAGCCAGCACCTCCAACGACTTTAATAACTCCCTTCCCTGTTAACTTAGCCAACTTCTTAGCAATGGCCTAAAATGCAACAGACAGCTAATCGAACATCCAAAAATAAAAGGGGTATAAGCAAGCACAGAGAACACATAATTAGTGCAATTCAGTGGTGGATCAATAAAGGATCCCAACCTCGACTGTTACTGGAGAAGGTGGCATATATATAGGCTAGAACATACATCTGATAATGTGTGTATTTTAGACCACTCTGATACTGGCGATAGAGTGATTCAACGATGGGACATGCACTACGAAATCGGCATATAAACCATCCATTGATCCAATAATACCTACTAAAAAACAATCACCTAATCCAACAACGACTTTAAGTAGTCAAAGAAAAGTAGTCACACCACACGCCAGTCATTACACTACATGACCTCTTCTCTTCTATTACCCACCATCCGGTCACCTGTTCTTTTTGTAGATGCGACTCCACCACATTTAATAACCACGATGGTGGGTGGAGCGTTACTCCTATACAGTGTTCCTTCTCTCGGTTTCCAGCACTCTGATGTTGATGTTTCCTCTTTTTTTGTTTCATTTTCGAACGCGCCAACATAGGGTGCAACACAATAATCCAAATCTTTATGGTGCTCATGCCATTCCTACTATATGAACAAAACAAACCACTAAAAAATATTGGTATACTGTATATGTATTCTACAGAAGCAATCTCGTTGTTCAGTTTAAGGAAAGGGCTAAAATTACTAATTTTACCTTAATGCAACATGAAAGAGTTATTGGACAAATGTGGGCTGGGATTCTTAAAAAAAATAAAAGAAAAGAGCCTATGTTTGCTACTTCTAAGATTGTTGGCGTTCTTTCGCTAGTGTTACGTACCAAGATGATATATGACATGGTTTTTGGATTAAGCGAATTTAAGCATGTGTATCGCATAAATTATATTGCCATTGGAAGCATGTAAGGTTTTTGCCTACTCAACGAACTGTGCCATCCGTGGGAGTCGAACCCACAACAACATGGTTGAGAACCACACGCTCTGCCATTTGAGCTAAGACAACAAAGACCATTTCTTAATGTAAGTGGGGTTTAATATAACGAAACTTGAGTTCAAATGGTTCACATGCATAGAGGGGTATCAAGCAGAGGATTTACCTTCAGCTTACTTGTTAACACGTAAGCAGTCGTGTTAGGAAACAAAGTCCTGAATACCCAGCTTTCCAACTTTTACAAAGTAGATTGTGGAACTCCTGAAAGAAGATTCAACCACCTTGAAAGAGCTTGTAGCCAAGAATATGTTAACAAATCTAGACCATGTCCTATCCAGTTAAGGATCAACATCTTAGTAAAAGCTATAGAACTCACTGACTTACAGCTAAGACTCAATAATAAGTGAACACTTCAATCCCTTGGGATTTAGCTTATTGCGCATGCTTGGGATTGACCCATGATCAGATGCTTTGCAGCTTACCTAGAAACACAATAAGTGAAAAAGTATTTTGAGAAAGAGTGTGCAGGAACTTTAGATTTCTTTAATTGCAGTTCAAGCCCAGAATACAAAGCAAACGGGAGCAATACTTCCGGCCATGTTGATGGGTTTAACAGTGTTGGCAGATGCATATGTTGAATCCTGTCACAAATCAAAGAAACAAAAATACACAAAATCCATTTTGCGCCATGCACGCCTATCCAAAGAAAAAAGAACGATTTTGGGAATAATCTAGAACCTATGGGCATATAAAAGGAAGCTGAACAGGGCCTCATTCTTTTACCATTAAGCCCCTTCACGTTCTTTGTTGATGTGCTACATAGCCAATCAGAGAGCATACAATTTCGATTAAACTTAAACTAATTCCAAATTTAAAATCCCATAGCGAACCTAATCAACTTTCTATATATATGTTAATGAGGTCTACATTGACTAACTGTAAATGATTTACCAAACACCGAAACTATCACATATACACCACCACCTGCAAGCACCGACTACTAAATCATATTATCTTGCATCTTTTTACCACATTTATGGCATCTGATAGACGTGCATCTATACTTGGCATGGTTATAAAAAAGAAGCTTTA
Source organism: Papaver armeniacum (assembly GCA_023531295.1). Classification (NCBI taxonomy): domain Eukaryota; kingdom Viridiplantae; phylum Streptophyta; class Magnoliopsida; order Ranunculales; family Papaveraceae; genus Papaver; species Papaver armeniacum. The sequence continues at coordinate 231,827 of JAJJWW010015944.1, read as the reverse complement.
ACTACCACTTTCTAAGAATGTACCGTGCTACTAAAATCATACCTTTATGAAAACATATTAGAGTAGTAACAACTCTCTCTGTAATTCACATCATTAGTATCTGAAATAAAATGAAAAGATGATAAATAATTGAACTACATGTGTAAAAGTTGTCCATCAACACAGATAGATAAATAATCTCAAAAAGCTAAAAGGTATACACCAAGTTGTGTGTGCATAATAATACTAACGTACATTCAAGAAGAACTCACAAAAAATCCTTGGCCTCTTCCTGTATAACATTAAGCCAAAGATCTCGGCTGTCGTTACCAAGGTATCAATCTTCTCTGCCTGTTACCGGACTGCGATAAGATAAATGTCCCCAATTATATTCAATACGGTTAATTAATATGAACGGGTGTATTTGCAAGAGTAAGTTGCTCACAAATCCTCAACACGGGGGTGCAATTTTTGTTCAAGAATCCCTATAGGAGACTTGTAAGAATATGCATCTGGCAAACTATTCACCAAACTAAAGACGTACGGTTCATACGACAGGTTACTAAATAATTCCCAAAATTTAATATAACCGCTTCCAAAGTATACAATCTTGGCTATGAATTTAGACCAACGACTACATACAAATCAACATTAGGATCAGAAAAGGAAATAGAGGCTAAACAGCAAAGACAAAAGAAGGTGGAGGACCTCTTCTCCTATAACCTTCTTACGAAAACTGTCATCTTGGTAAAAAGAAAAGACAACTGAAAACAGACTCCAACTTGAACTTTATGAAACTACTTTGTACACCAAACAATATGCTTTGAGTAGTACTATGTCATATCAGGAGTAGACGCAGTTTCAAGTCAAGCAGCAACTGAACCGTGCCCAAAGGAACCATCATTGTTCATAATATATAAATACTGCAAAGTTGTACCTTTATATCTCTTCATGTTCTTAATCTTCGAAATTGAATGAGTAATTTTATAAGAAAGCAATTACTTTGTGGGATAGCAGCTGTAGCCAGTTAGGCAGAAAGTAACCAAAGAACAACTCATTTAAGGAATTTTGCCAAACATCGCACATATACAACATCAATGTACAGCTCTAATGCAACTAAATGATTAGGTGGTGCTTCAAGTTCAACTGATGTTTATTAGAATACTAAGTTGGTTATGCTAATGTAAGTTTCATCTCTGACAGTGATTTGAGGGTTAATGTATAAAGTGACAATGAAGTTTCATTCTAATTGTAAATCTGAACTACCACTAACATCTCTCATCACACCTAAAGCTTGATCAGCCACATAGTTTCACATATCCAATCAGAGTCATCAGGGTAATAGTTCTCAATGACATATACAAACAAAGCTACCATATGAGAAATATTGCTCATTCTATCCATTACTTTGTGTCATAGTTGACATTTGAATCTATTTGAATTTAACATTACTTACTGTATTTGCGACATTCCTAGAAGCCTGCACCATATTTCTCAATCTTTGGAATTACTTCAGTATTTGTTTCCAATTCAAAGGTAACGTTAGCCGACCTGTCAATGTATAAGAATTCTTATACGCTAGCAATTACACTACCATCTGAGATGTTTGAACTCATCTGTGGTTTGGAGTACAATTAAAAAGCCATAATCTACTCTCTAATATACATTAAGAAGATATAAGATTCCATAATGCTTCTTTTCCTAAGAGATTGTTACCTGATTTCTTACTGTAGTTTCAGAGACATTATTTGAATAGCATGTGCGTGGACGTTTAAGTCTTCGGACCTGCAATATCAGTATTAAATTTTTCACATATTAGCATCTGAAAGTCTGTGCAAACTACGCCAGTCGTAGTATCGAGTTTTATCAATGCAAATCAGTGCAATGTGCATACTTCTTTTTAAGGGCGCATCTTTCCTCTTCGGGTCTGCATTTGTACGACGTGATTGCGAGGATATCTGTCCATTCTAAAAACAATAAAGAAAAAAATAAACAGTATTTCTGGGCAGACACAAATAAAAAATGTAGTGCAGAACTAATTTGAAACAATGCTACTAAACAAATGGCTCTTCATACAATGCCTATTTACATTCACTGGATCAGTTAACATGGGAAGCCATAAAACTCAATGCACTTCCATTCTCTGTTGAGAAAGTCTGGTTCTGTCATTTCCTTTTTTTTTTTTAATGGAAAATGGCATCGGACGAAACACTTATAGATACCATTTGAAACCATGGATACCATTTGAAACTGTGGGGATATGGCTATGCATTGATATTTCAGTTTCCCACAAATTCAACACCGGAGGATCTCGAGTTTATAAAAAATCCTTACGATCCTAATAGTATGCTGCACGTTTAGGTACTTATTATATGAATCTCAAAGCTCAGCAAATTAATGCATGTTCTTTAACTTTTTGATTCCTATAAACTGTGGGGATATGACTATGCTTCTTTTCATAGGTAGCGAATATTGATCATAAGAACTGCAGGAATAGATTGTTACCTTGGATAGTACTTATTTCTAAACCTCAGCAGATTAGATATCTAATTAGATAATTAAAATGAAAGCAACAAAGCTAGGGTGAAGGATCCATGTCTATGAAGTAAGAAGCCTAAACTGATGAAACGATATGCTGTGTTGCTTTTAAAAACTCAAACATTGAAATAACATGTTAACTAAGCCCACAAATTAGGTTCTGAAATTGCACCTAATTCACTTTGTTCAAAAGTGGTTCTGCTCAAAGCCTGCTCAATCAAGTAACCTACTTTAATGTATTCTAATCTAGCCAAGGTGGACTAACTTACGTATGAATTATATAACTGTACCTTTCTATCATCAAGGTACTATGAAAATTTCTTCAAATCTAACATATGAATTATTACAGTATTAATTCTACGAAAAAATTATAACTGCAGTTGTGACATGGCAGATATAGATACCATCCAAGCATTGGCTAATGCATTAACATTGTAGATTCTTTGCAATCCATTCTATGGACATTCATGTTTGCTGTAACTAAATAGAAAACAAAAGAGAATACAAACAGTAGAAGCACTTTAACATACTTCCGTCACTTCCTGTCAAGCCGTAGCCAGTCAATTGATATGAAATTTACTTTCACGAAAATTTGGTGACAATTTGCCTTGCCTATTAGTGATGGTTTGTTAGATTAGTTCTCCCCATCAAACTCAATGATACTACATTAGGTATGCTTCTTAATAGGCTAAATGATATAGACAATACAATATATGATGTATATTGATGTGTAGATCCGAAAACATATAGTACATATATGATGTATATAAGGTATTTTGTTAGTATCTTGTGTAAATAAATCACCTGGTTATCATCCTTATCCTCCTGTTGTTGTTTGGCTACCCTAATTTGGCGTGCTTTCTGAGCAGTTGAATGGGATCCCTGTCAATTCGGACACCAATCAAACATATCAGAAATTATTAGAAATCACTTAGCCACATTTATAATTAAGCCATGTAATCATACTTTAGCCCTATGGTTTATTCATGTCATATTCCTTTCTCCTGGCGTGCTTTTTGTGCTTCCGATCTGGATCGCTGGCAAATAAATAAGTATGCAAGGTCTTATCAGAAAGGTACCAATTTGATTACTAATAACAGAATTAGGAAAAAGCCCAATATACCAATTCGGGATAACAATGATACCAGTCACGTGATTGAATCAAAGTTTCTTGGTAATTATTAGGGATGGCGTTGATTTCTATTTACAAATTAAGAATAATGAATTTATCCTCCTTTTCCAACCCTGGCTGCATTATAGAAAGCATAAACTAAATTTGAAATAAGACATGATATGATCAGTCCATGAATAGCACCTAACAGTATAAGCTACAGACCATTAACAACAACACAAAAAGGTATCAAACTAAGATTTAACCCGTGGTCACTTATTCCGCAGCCTATATGTGGTCAAGCAAAAACAAATTGGCCACCATAAAATCCCAAATCACTTGCCTATCATGTATCAATCGAAAAAAACCCAATTACTGCTGTTTCTGAAATTTAGTAATCCCTTCTCCTATGGTATGATGGCAAATATGAGTTGGTCCTATTACTCTCACACATGTTTCTGAAATTTTTGTTAAAACAGTTACTGCGATAATCGAAGTTATGTACTTTAACTGATGCCAAACGCTAATAAATTGAACACCGATCACTGCTCATGTATATACACATCCAACAAAATCAATAAGAAACCCAAAACTCATTCAGGATATTCACCAAACACTTCAACCACAACAATTCAAAAATCTTAAAAGTTTTAGATTAATGTCTGTGTTTTTTGTTTTTTTCCAGACAATGATCGGGTTTCTTCAAATCCAAACTACTGTTTTCTTCTCTCAAATTCTAACCTGTTTTCTTCTCTCAAATTCTAACCCAGCATGGAGCTTTATGTTGATCGGGTTCATGAAATCTTTCCTGGGTCCAGAAGTTAACACCGATATCTTATCAACTAATAAATTGAACACCGATCACTGCTCATATAATATAAACATCCGACAAAATCAATAAGAAACCCAAAACTCATTCAGGCTATTCACCAAACACTTCAACCACAACAATTCAAAAATCTTAAAGTTTCTGATTAATGTTTGTATTTTTTGCTTTTTTTCCAGACAATGATTTATGGTAAACAAAAGGAATTTGATGGACACTTAAACATCAAATCTAATCATGAAAACCTAAAGAAAAGAAAGGGAGCATACCTTGGTAATGTGTGAACGGGTTTGCTGCTGGCAATTTCCATTGCTCTCATAGTTTTTTTCACATATTGTTCCATCACTCTCACCGTTTTTTTCCACATCTCTCTCTCGCCCGTCGTTTCGTTTGAGCTGTTGAACCTTTACTGTTAAGGTACAGATAGTCATGATTGGGCGACATACCTGCTAATGTGTGCTAATGCGTGAAGAAAAAAGCCAGAAACGGAGCAAGGTTGAGATTAAGTGATAGAACTCGTTATTCTCTTTAGTATTGTATTGCAACAAACTCGTTATTCTCTACAATATTGAATTGCAACAAAGTGTTTGGCAGAGTCCTTTTTATGGTAAACTTCGGAGTGAATTCCGTATATAATTCAAAATGGTTTCTGTGTATCATCCGGTTAGTCTTTCCTGGCCGTCCATGCAAAGACTCCATCCGGAGATTTCCCACCTTCGGATCAGGGTCCCCATTAAATGATGTCCGTCTGATAGCCCTGGCTATCATGGACATAAACCTCATACCTTTTTATAACTATGATGAAGATGGGAATAATGACGTACATCATCGACCTTTCTTCTTTGGTCTCCTCTCCTCCTCCAATTCCATCCCCTAGTTACCTTTTGATTCATAAATTTCACCCCCACCTTAATAACCTCATAAAAAAAGAAACCTATTATAGGGGCTCCAAGAAAAGAGTTTTGAGGGCTCCTAAGGATTCAAATATCCTACAATGAAGATAAGGGGACCTATTCATAAGAAAAATACTAAAATACCCTTAACCTATTAAATATTGAAACCTAAAACTAATTTGTTTTCATTCCTCTCCTTTTAACTCTTCCATTTTCTTCTTCCCATCACCTTCATCGCCTATTTATTCGATTAATCATCAATTCTCAAAATAATTCATTATCGGTTAACACCACTTAATCCACCCGCAATGACTTTAATAAGGTAAAAATAAAAAAAGTCATCTTATTTCATTAGTTTTTATGCATGGATAGGTCGGAATCAATCGAGTTAGATTTTTGAAAAAACAGTTTTAGAACTGTCTATGGTTGGGTTTCCCAACCGTACGCACTGTCAACGGTGGGGTTTCCCAACCGTACGCGCATCCTACGGTTGGGAAACCAAACCGTAGACAGTGCGTACGGTCTACGGTGTGGAGTTAAGAACTCCAAACCGTATGTTTTGGGTTCAAAAATCCTACGGTTTGAAAAAATCATACTTTCATACCATAACTTGTACGTACGGTTAGGAAGTATGAATTTTCCCAACCGTAGGTTAGCTTATAGTTCGAATTTGGGGGTTTTCAAAAGCAAAAATAAATGATGGGTTTTCTTAGTTTTTTCTTTTTGTGATTGTCTTCTTCATTGCGACGGAGAATAAGAAGAGAGAAAGAAGAATAATAGGATATTTTTATGATCCTCGTCTTCATCATGATTTATGAATAAAAAGAGAAGGAGAAGATAATAAATTTAGTTTTTTGTATATGATCATCATCTTCATCATGATTTATGAATGAAAAAAGAAGGAAAAGGTAATAAATTTAAATTTATAATTCATGAAGGGTAATTTAACCACTACAAAAAATAGTTGGATATGGGATTTTGTTGATTACTATTTCATAACCCGATTTTGTCATCTTGTGAGCCCTCAAAACCCAATATTTAGAGCCCCTATAATAGGTTTCTAATTTATTTTTTTTCTTATTGTTGTTCTTTAGGTGGAAATCGGTAGCGAGTAATCCATTCTTCTTCAATGGATTTTTCTTTTTCTGAGCTGTGATTTTCTTCAATCCTAGATATAAATTTCATCTTGCACTAGATTTCTTAATTTCACATGGAAAGGAAGCAGCGACTTCAATTTGATTGTAGGTTTGGATCAAAAGAAAAACAAGTTACGTTTTTTAAATTCTTTTAATTTAGTGACTTGGTAAACAAAAGCAAACTTCCTCCACCGTGTCAACGCCGCGTAGCCTTTGCTGTCATTCAGCTGTTACTTAGCTGGTCATGTAGCACGATTGCTCGAGAGCCGACCAATTTATTTAATTTAGAACCCAACAAATTTATTACCACTAGAAGAAAATAAAGAACAACTTATTACTGATCACAGCACATGTAACACAGCGGTTGAAGATGTAAAAGTTTAGACGCACTATTCAGATGTCACTATGTCTCTTTATAGTTTGTGGAACATAAAAATTAGTTAAAATAAAACATGGAAAACATTCAGCAACAGACCAGGCTTGGATTGATGAGATAAGTTGACAGGTTCCTTGTTTATACACCAGTTGAGATCTGGTTACCACGCTGGGAACAATGGTCCAGTGCCACCCTCCTTGGTGGCATCGGGAGTGCTCGAGTACCAGTACAATTGGTTTCCCAGCTCCCAACTCCAGTCCTTGTTCCTTGATACAGTCATAGGCGGCCATCTGTTAATTCTGACGTAATGTTTCCTAATGTTCCCGTCAGCCACAAAGGTTGTAACAGTGGAAAAAGTGCATTCATGGCCACCCCAAACCTGATCATCAGGATCTGCACTTTGTGAGCCATCTGGGTGAAAGTACCTCAGCATCGGAGGGCCGATTCCCTTCCATGAAGGATCGAGATTACGCCAATATTCGGGAGCCTCCTGTCATAACAGAGTTTTCTGTTAAGCATAACAATTGGGCTCAAATTGGGTTTCTTATGATCCAAAATGTTTCTAAATACAGATGAGGATATGAAACTTACTCAGTCAGGTGCTGGACTACTCTAGTGGTTTTAATCTAGGGTAATAAATAATACTGTAACAATTTCAATAGGTTCAGTGAAATTTCTTCTAATACAACCTGATGAGATGTGTAAGATTTCAGACTAGCAACGGTAGCAATGGGTGAAGGTCAAAAGATTCAGAACTAGGACCTCCACAAGTGCCACTTGAACAAATCCAATTTATAAATATAAAATCAGGAGCCAAGTTTACCTTCTTAAAGCGAAACTCCCATACGTGGTCACAAAGATCCTCCGTCATGATGCGGGACTGACAAACATAACATTTTCAAAAACATTAGAAATCACAGAAAACTCGATCATTAACATCTTCCTACACAAATTTATTACCGTAAAAGAAACCAATTTTTACTCACACGTCTGGCATCCATCATCGAGAATGAATAAGCTGCCAACCTTGAAATTCCTGGTAATAATCGTGGCATATGTGCTTTCCCGAACCACAGGTCCTCACACTGAACAAACAGCACAAAAGAAAAAAAAAAGGTAGTACCTAAATATACACAGAACATATTCTATTCAAAGAACTGACAACAATTAGAGAATCACAAGAAAAGCTTATCTTCAAATTTTCTGACACTCACCAACGCTTCCCCCCATTAATCTTTAATCTTATCAACAAAATTAGGTCAAGTTTCATTAACACCAACCACTAGAAGTTAGTGATTTAATATAGGGGGTTTCCAGACAAAATAACTAGACATAACATTTGTTGTATACCAAGTTAACATGCTAGCCAAAAAGTTGACAAGTTTCAATCTTCAATTAATCAAACAAAGAATTTTGTTCTTCATAGAAGCAAATCAAATTTTGACTAAGAGAGCAATACGGCAGTGTCTGAGAGAGGAAACCTTTTTAGTCCAGAGAGAATCACTAGAAGCAACATCACTCCAACCATGAGAGACAAGTAAACAACTAGCAACTCCTTGTGCATCAAGATGATTCAATATCATTAACATTAAATCTTCTCCAAATACTAATAAGGGTTCTCTAACAACAACAGCTTCTTTTTCTTCTTCTTCTTCAAAATTTTCAACTTGTTTAATTATTTCTACAACTTCTTTGCCATCACTATCTAACTCAACAATCTTAACTTTAGCTCTCTTATTACTACTACTAGAATCCTTAAAATCAGTGTTGATCTCTGTAATCTTCATTTCTTCCTCTTCTTCTTCTTCTTCTTCTTCTTCTTCACTTACTAGTACAACAACTTTAAGAATTTTTTGTGTATTAATTAGCTTGTCTATCCTTTTCCAACTATTTACAATCTGTATTTTATCTTTATCTTTCGCCATAACAATTTTATTTTTTTTCAGAAATTTCGTTTGTACATTCTCAAACTCGGTAGAATATTTAAACCAATTGTTTTTCCTTTTCGTGTGATCTTCAGTTTTTAAGCTGTTGTCGAGTAGGTGACACGTGTTAGCTTATAAAAGACACGTGTCCATGAAAGAAGGAGGTGTAGAAAAGGTGTGCCCCGCGATGATACACACCGAAGAAGGCGGGCGGGGACCAATCTCGAATCAGGGAAAAAAATCTTATTTACCCTATTTGCAAAACAGCGATGATACCCACCGAAGGTGTGCCCCGCGATGTGCACCGTGAAGAAATCTAAAGGCTGTTAGGGCAGCCCGGGGGAGATTTGCAAGGGGTGAGGTAAAAGATGGGGTCCATCAGTTTTTTTTTTTCTTCTCTCACACCAAAATCACGGTGCACATCCTAACATTTTCGTTTGCAAAATCGGTTCTTGTCTCCCATCCAGATTTAGAACCGATAAACGGTTGTTAGGTGAATTTTAAAGATAAATTGGGTTGCTTTAGTAACCTGGCCAAATTGGGGTATACTCATTTTATTCTCATCCAAACTAGTGTGTTAAGGGGTGTCTAAAAGGTGTTAAAAGACCAAATTACTCATACTAAAACAACCATGCCGACTAAAACATATTAAAAAAAAATCAAAATCTTTCTTCTAAACTCTAACTATACATGATGATGGAAAAAAAAAAACGAGGAAACAAAACGAATCAAAAGTCGACATGGTATTTTTTTGCCGACCTTGCCGACTAAAATATAGTCGGCAGGGTATAAGGTTGAATACCGTGCCGACTTTTCATCTATGAAATTAGCAGTTACAGGGTCGTCAAGGTATCCATCCATATACCTTGCCGACTATATTTTAGTCGGCAGGTTATGAAATATTACCTTGCCGACTAATCATGTATTTGTAACACATTTCTATGTATGTCAAAAATTCTATAGTCAGGCAGGGTATTTTTTTGTCGACCTTGCCGACTTTTCATACTTTCAGAATTGAAAATGTTGATTCCTTCTATAATTTTGAGTATAAAATCACCCAGCAGCTCTACAATTCCATATTTATAAGTGTTTGCGTAGTACAATTTCATTTCCGTTACAAGTAGAATTCTCAAAAAAAAAAAAAAAAAAAAAAAAACTCAAAAATCTACCCACATCCATGAGTCAGAGCCTTTCTCTTTCCTCTTTCTTCTCCTCTCTTTTTTCTCTCTGAACTCTTCCTAACCCTTTCATCCAGAGCCTTCTCCTGTTCAGATCGGCTCCCTTGGAGCAGATTTGAGCAGGAGAAGCTCAACCCATCTTCAATCTTAGGTTAATCTCTTTAATTAGCTCTTTTTACAGCCTTTTCCTTCAGTTTTTAGGATTGGATCTGATTGTTTTCAAATAACTAATTCTAGATTTAGATCTATTAGTAACTTTCCAGTACTTGTTTATTTTCTCTTACCCTGATTTCTTACTAGTTTTGATTTCACAATCAGTTACAAGTTTTATTTTCTCTTTTCTTAGTTTTGGGTTTCTGCAGATTTGGGTTTGTGTTTGTTCTTTTCTTCTTATAGAAGAAGATATGCTCAAGTGGAAGATAATGGTTCTTTATGGAGAAAAATCAGATCCAGTAGCAACAAGAACATCATCAACTCTATCGAAGGAAACAAAGGCAACAACAAAATCAAGATCAAAATCATCTGCACGTTCATCAACTTCAGCAACTGCTACAAAGACTCTAATGCCGATTCAGGCCGACTCGTCACGATTCAGAAAACTAAAGATCGATTTAGAAGACACATGTTACTTTAAACTCTGTAGATACTGGTACTTCAAAAACTCAAAATCATGTTCCTTAGATATTCATGTTTGTGATATCACGGGGTTAGATCTGATCCAACCACTGCATTGTGCAGTCAAACAAATTAGTTTTGATATAAAACTAATTTTGCCCTGTGATTCTATTTGGTCCTTTGGGAATTCTGAGATGGTATTTAAATCTGTAAATCTTGAATGGTTAGTCAAGAACTGGTGGAGCCACTGTGAGTCCGATGATGATGTAATGAAATTGAAAAAATCATGTAATTGTTTCTGATACCCAGAATCGGTTATGTTAATGTAATGTTATGAGGTTTATCATCTTTTATGAAAAAAAATAATAATTTAATCAACTAATTAACTAAATTAATTAATTACCCTAATCACAGTTATTAGTGTTAATTAATCAAGGGTAGATTAACCATTTTTGTAAATATGTGGATAAGGGGCTTTGTGTTTTACTTCAAAATGACCTTATTTTGTCTCATTTGGTATACCCTAGTTAATTTGGGAGACACTAGTCTTTACGCCCGTGTGTTGCACGAGCCTAGATATTTTGTAGAGAAGAGTATTTTTCTTCCGGTGGTAAAATATTCTATTACTAAAAATAATAATATTAAAAGTAGTCGATTAATAAAAGTGAAACACCCGGGCTTAGAAATTTTAAAGAGGGGATTCAAAATTCCTTCCATGCATGATAAAGAAAGATTAATAGACCCAAAGATACGCAAATTAACAAAATTAAAACTAACAAAATCATAGAAATTAAAAGAGTTTTATGCATAATTTTATTAGCCGTAGTTACAAAACTAATACTAAATGTACAATGCATGTTCATTCATTGTAAGTACTCTTTTGAGATTTGGAATTATTTCTTCAAATCCTTTAAGATAGCCTGGCCATTGCCAAGAACTTTGCTTCAACTGTTTGAAGCATGGTCTGTCAATGTGTTGCAAGGGAGAGGCAAGGATGTTTTGCAAATCTTGCATTATGCGGTTTGTTGGATTTTGTGGAAGGAGAGGAATGGAAGAGTTTTTGGAGATCGTCACAAGAGCGCGTAAGATAATATTGATTTGGTTAAGCAGTTGGTAGTCTTATGGTCTTGTGACAACGATACTTTTAAGTATGTTGATCCTAATTTAATCTGGAGTAATTGGGATACTCTAATGTGTATGTAGACTTCGTTGTGTTATTGATCCTTGGTTTTCTTCTTTCTTTTTAATATAACTTTTTCTTCGAAAAAATAAATAAATTAAATGTACAATTATACACAAAACGGAATTCAACACCCCAAAAAAGGAACACCATTTATGCTTCAAAAAGTAAAAGGAACATCAACATTAATTGGGTCAGCTACTTTTGCTGACAATACACAACGTTATATACATTAAATAACATCATGTTTGGTTCAAGGAATTGGATTTTTGGTAATCGAATTCCGGAGGAATGTGACCAATTCCTTGAACCAAACAACCCAAATCAATTCTATGTAATTAAGAATTTTGGTTCATGGGAATTCAATTCTCTCCAAAATAATAGATTTCCATTGCATTGGTCTAGTAGTGCAATGCAATTGGATTCCAGGGTAAAAACAACAGTAATTGGATTACCTCAACCAAACGCTAATTTTTTTGACTTGAATACCATTCCTTGGAATTCAATTCCAGAAATTGGATTACCCCATAATTGAATTCCTATGAATCTAATTCTTCCAACCAAACGAGGTGTAAATGTAGAGTTCAATAGAAGATGACTTATGCTTAATAGAAATTAAAAAGATTACATAATTTTCTAATTGGAGAAATCAAAATACATTTATCAAAAAACTACCTTGTTCGGATGATTCAAAAGCTCAACTATCATTTAGATATGGACACTTCTTGCCTACAGATTTCGCACTACCTTACATTTACGGAAAAAAACACTACACAAATCTTTCTTCAATGGCCAATTTTGACGCGTTCGGTGGTATTCTGGAAACCAATTAATCTTTAGCCCAGATAAAATATCTGAAGAAGGACATGAACTTAAGTTGAACAGTTAAAAGGTGACAATAACCAAGCAGCATTACTATTCCTCTGATACAGAAGCAGGTTCAGTTCGACACGATCTTGCTGATTCTCTAAGGTTGGAACATACATTGAGACGGAGTTTCATTGCCTTCCTAAACAATTAAACTTTTAGGTTGTTTGGTAAATTTGGGTATGCTGCCGAGAAACGAATCTAAACCCTAAACAAATGCATTGCGCGGGAGTACTTTAAATTCGAGAGATCAATCTGTACAGTCTTGGACTAAACCAAGAAATAGTTGTTTCAGTCTTTCTTTGGTCACAAAGTGAAGAAGAAGGGTTGATCATAGGGAGGGAAGCGAAGAAGGTGTTGATACCAGAATGGTTAATTCTGAAGGTGTGGCTATTTTATGACTTGTACCAGAATGTGGAACTGGCTTGCGGAATGTAAGTTATCAGTTCTTTTGTGTTTTCTGGATACTTGTGTTGTTGTTAACCAAAAACTGTCGCCTTTTGTTGAAATAGGTAGAACCTATTTATACAAGTCATATTGAACGTACCCTCATCTCGTAGAAAGTGGGAATGATTGAGTGATGGAGAAGCGGGGTAATGTGTAAATGCCAGAGACCACGTTCCCACTATGAAGGAAAAAGGTTAGTTTACACCCACTACTTCTTGCCGCCACTAACTGCCCTGCTTTCTAACACTTTCTTATAATGGGCGTGTTGCACGCCGCACGATGTAAACCGCCAGACCAATACCCTGACGAGCATCCCCCAGTTTATGACATGTTTGATGTCTCGAGTGTTTTTCATGGAAAACGTGTAGCAGATTGTTATGTGTGGCAAGTCAAAGTCAGGAGACTTGCTGCAGGAGAATGGCATGTGATGCTATTAGTCTTGTCTTGGCTAGTCGCCTAAGACTTGCCACAGGCCTGTTAATTCTGTGGCGAATTTGGACGGCTGAGATTGTGACTCATGAGAGAGGGTGGCCATTGATCATGGCCACATTCTGTTGGCACCTGATAATGGCACAGTGGCGCCATTGGCACATCACAGTGGCGTAATGGCATATTTAGCGCATGCCGGTGGCACGGTGGTGCAAGTAGCGTCTGGCGTAGCCATGGCCGCTAGATTTTGGCATATTGGCGTTTGACCCAAATATGGCTCGGCAACATTGGCTCAAGTTGCCATATCAAACTTAATACCTTAGGGAGCATTAATTAGCTTGGTTGGCGTGGCAACCTTAGCTAAGGGTTTAGCATATCGAAACCCTAAGTAGCGCGTGTGGCATGTGGTCGCGGCACGGTGTCGTTTTTGTGCAAACGGCGCCATGGCCATGCCAAAGCAATTATGGCGAAGCCATAACACGGGGATGGCCACAGGAGCAAGGGCGGCTATGAGTGGCCATAACATGGCGCCATTTTTAGGGTTTCCTGGGTCCCGCATGGCTCGTGGCATGTTGTGGGGCCCAAAATGGCGTAATTTGGTCACGACCAAAGCTAGGGTTTCAACTAATGCCACTAAAATAAAATCGTGTTCAAGTTGGGATACCTTGACCAGACTCTGTTATGGAGTTGGCCGCGAACAGAAAGTGGATTAGCACGTAGGAGCGCTATTTATGGCACGCTAGCACGTTCGGCATGCTGCTGCGGCAAAGTGGCACGTTTGGCATGTTTGGCATGCACTTTTAGTACATTTACGCGGCATGGCATGTTTGGCATGCCATTAGCATGCGGAGCGGGATGACACGTTTAGCATGTACGTTTGGCATGCCATTGGCATGTTGGCGCCGTTTTGGAAAGCCAATTTGGCGTTGTGACCATCTGGTGCAATTTTGCCTCTTTTAATACTGTGACAGGTTTAGAGCGACCTGATTGGTCGATAAAAAGAGGGGTCGGCAAAGCATGGGCGTGGCAACACTTCCAGTGCGCGTAGCTGATTTAAAGCAACCTGATTGGTCGATGGGAAATAGGTCCAACAAGTATGGGCCCAGCCACAACTCATGTGCATGTAACGGGTTTAAAGCGACCTGATTGGTCGACGGGAAACAGGGGCCGGTCGGGCAACATGGGGTGTGGCCACTTGCAAGTGGAGCCGGCTGGCCTATGGCATGGCCACACCTCCCTTTGTTGCTGCTCCTATTCCACGGCTCCTTTTATTCCTTGTTTTCTAATTTTGGGTAGGATTTTGCACCTACTAATCCAAGGCGTATTAATTGCCTAGTTAGCCTAGGCTTAATTTCGACCGGCGAGGTCTAATATACTGCGCAGGGCGCAAAACCCTAATTTTTGCAAATTAGTCAGGGTAATATCTGAATCTTGTGAATTACCACAAAATTGATTGAATTCTATGTGTTGACACAGAGTTCTTTAAGTTTATTATCGGAGAGCAGTATGCTTTCCGATTGAGTACTTTTATGCAAGGACCTTAACCTTGATACTTGGAAATTCGTGCTTCTATGTTGTAAGTGAACACAAATTGTCATGCCATATCAATATTAAGGGTTCAGCCGGGGAACATAGCACATAAAGCATTCAAAGAAACTTATGTTAACTGAATAATACAGGCAAGGTGCCAAAATTTACAGAATATCTGGGATTGTTGCTACGTGCACCATTCTGGATAAATTTCATGTGAATATATTGAGTTACTCAATAAATGCGCCAGTGAAGAGGTTGAACACTCATCACTTTTACATGGCTTTGTCTCTTTGCAGAGTGACGGCCTATTAAATGCGAGGTTTTACAATTTTAACCCTGGACTAAAAACCACCATCAACATTAAGTCCCCTGCTTAGCACGTAATTGTGGCATTGTTGCGGGGTAAGCATGAGATGGTGACATACAAGGATAAATAATCGAAAAGGCATGACATGAAGAGATTGCCGAGAAAAATTCGACTGACCCTGGCAAGAGGCATGAGTAGTCTATGATCTTTGCATTGGCGGTTTGGCCACAAGGTGCTGACATTTGGCGTACATGTGGCTTTGTTACGATGCTGGCACTTGGAGCATTAGCGTGCTTCTGGCTCGGATGCTGAGATCGGTGCCATGGAACATTGACACCACGGGCCCAGATGCCCTCTTCCGTATATGGCCCAAAAGGAAACCTTCTTCTACTCGAATTCCAAAAGTGCTACGCATATAAAAGACGTCGCCCATCTCTTATTCCTTCTTCCATTGGATTTGCTTCTGTAGCGGCGAGCTTCCCTCCGTCAGTA
This sequence comes from Papaver armeniacum, assembly GCA_023531295.1. Lineage (NCBI taxonomy): Eukaryota > Viridiplantae > Streptophyta > Magnoliopsida > Ranunculales > Papaveraceae > Papaver > Papaver armeniacum. The sequence goes on along the minus strand of JAJJWW010015944.1, from coordinate 215,995 downwards.
GCCCAGGTGAGCCAATTATCCCAGATAGATAAGTATCTAATCCAGTTGATACCCCGTATCCAGAGCCTTCATATACGACAGGAAAAAGAGTTTTCTTTCCCAGGTGTCATCAATCTGTGTGATATAAAAGACCACTCTAGGCCTTTTATTTCATATAGATCACCATAGAATCACATTCATCTTCTTTCCAAGTATTGTTTCATATCCTCTCTCGTATCTCTTCTTTTGCTTTATTTTACCGCGTAGGTTGTTGAGGAAGACATAATGCTTTTTGCAGTATATGATGGGAACTTTTGGTGATGATCATCTTTTCGATTTTTCGGAGAGAAGCTTTGAAGTCGACAAACCCAGGGTTTCTGCATATGAGAGGTATTGAAAAAAATCGATCCTTTGTTTCGCTAAGCTTGTAGGATTAGAATATCGCGACATCAACACTTTGCGAGATTAGTAAATGACGACATTGCGAGGGAGTCACATGGAAGTAAAATAAATGACGCAATGAATGACGACAGCCAGAACATGAGAAAAATGTGAAGACTCAGCGAAATTTAGGAGTGTCGCGAGAATTGATACATGTACACTTGCGATGTTTCGCAAGACATTCCCGAAAATAAAGGACAGCTTAGCTGTCATCCACTGTGTACTACCCTATATAAAGGGTTGAGTAAGTATGTTGTGAGGGGGGTTTCTTTTTGAATTGTGAAGCAAGTCATTAGGAGAGAGAAAATTTTAGAGTGATTGTAATTCTATAACCCATTTCTATTTCATATTGTAAAGATTCAAGTATTCAATCAATAAGAATCATAATCATTCATCTTAAAATGACTTAATTGTGTTTATTCTAGTGAGGGGTGTAGTGTAGGATTTCCTGCAACTACATAATGGCGCTAGAAACAGGGATGGAGTAGAGATCAACCTTGTGAATTGAAAGAATCAGGAGTAACAAGAAAGAAATTTCGTATAAATTTCAACAACTTACTAAAATTGAGAAATGGCTAGAAGAAGGAATACATCAGAACAACCAACAACTGTTAGAAGAAGCGGGAGATTAGCTGGAGAAAGGAGAAATGAAGTAGGTGAACCATCAAGAATAAACTCAAGAGATAGAGAAGAAGGTCAAATTCAACCACCAATTCAACCAGCACCGAATAGAGTAATAGATTATGATAGGGTGAGTGTGCATACATGGAGATCAGATTCTATGGAAGAAAGAGAAGAAGTGCAACAATTGATAAATAATGGACAAGAAGAGAGAAATCGAGAAGAAATGGGAGAAACAATCCATAGAAATGAAGAAGTCGCAACATTAGAAGCATTGAGGCAAACAATACATGAAGAAAGGCGATTAGAAGCGGAAGAACGTGCAAATTTAACAAGGCAAAACCATGAGTTAAGAATGGAAAATATGAGGTTGCGAGAATAGAAGGTCAAGAAGTAATACCGAGGTCAAGATCGGGATCGGTTAGAGAAGATATGAGGAGAACATTACCTGTAGAAAATGTTAATGAAGAAAATCTAGAAAGAGAGCCAAATCTCGGTGAAGGATGTTGCGAGAGAAGAGAAGTGGTAGAAGATCGTTATATTCCACATCCTGAAATTCTACAGAATGGCCAAAATGACGGAAATCAAGAAAATAGGCAGCGTCAAGTGCAGAATAATCCAATTGGTGGAGAAAATTAGGAAGAAGAAAGAAGAATACTGTATGGGAGAGAAACACAGAGGAAACAAAAGGAGATTGAAGATGACATCGAAAAACATTATATTGAACAAGCGCGTTTAGCTTGCGAAAGGGAAAGATTAAGAGTAGAAATGGAAGAACGGGAATTGGAGGAAGAAATTCGGCAAAACAATCATGACAATCGAGAAAGAAGGCGCGAGCAAAATCGCAACAATGGAAATATCAATGAAGAATATGAAAGAATACAAAAGAGAACTGATAGACAACCAAGAAGAGAAAATGATAGATATAATGGTGTGCGAATTCGTGAACGAGATGAAGGAGAAAGTCGCAGAGAAAGAAGAGAAGAAAATGATGAACAAGAAAATCCAAATAGACATGAATGCAGAAGGAGAGAGGCAGAACTAAAAAGACCAATAAATCCGAATCCTGATGTAAATGAACAAATCTTGAGAGAGTTGGCAGAGATGAGAGGAATGTTGAACAATAGAAGGGGAGGAGGAAGAAGACAATTGGATGAGGCCATCGAAGAGGCTGCGAAAAAACCCTTTACACTAGAGGTGCGATTAGGAGGAATACCCCCAAAGTGCAATTTACCCGCGTTAACCAGCATTTTTGATGGAACAACTTGTGCAATACAACACATCAAAGCGTATGTGCGATGTATGTTACAATGGGAAAATCATGATGCCATATTGTGCAAAAATATTTTGCATCAAGTTTAACAGGAGAAGCACTGAAATGGTTTGAGGGTTTACCAAGAAACACAATCACGTCATTCAACCATTTACAAGCTATATTCTTAGGGGCATATATAAGTAACAACTCCTCGCGACCGGAATTGAAGATGTATTTGGGCTGAAACAAAGAATTGGCGAAAGTTTGAGACACTTAACTGTGAGATGGAAGACAATGTGTAGCGAAATGGCTGGACGAGTGGATGAAAGATACCTTATTCTATCATTCATAAACGCAATGTTCGCGACCAATTTGTTATATATTCAAATTTTTAGAGTCAAGAATACAATTACAATGACTGAGTTGCGAGAACTCCAGGAGGAATATATTACTCTAGAGGAAAGGCAAAATGAGATGGAATCATACCCAGTTGCGAATACAAATTCAAATGCTGCGAATGCAAGGTTATTACCCAAATTGTTAAACACAGTAGCGAGTACTTCGCAAGGGCAACAAGAAAGGATAATAGATGATGGACAGCCAAAGATAGTAGCTATGGGAAGCCGTGATCAAGAAGAATTTGAAAGGGGAAGGAACTACTACAACTGTGGCGGCAATAACAAAATTCAAAGACTTGATCATCCGCAAGAAACTTATGGAGGTCGAAGGCAGAATTATCATGGAGGACAGCGAAGTCACAGAGTAGTATGGGAAGAAATCAAAATGCCACCACTAAATACTAGTGTGGAAAAAATATGGGAAGCTATACTCTTGATGGAAAACATACCTGCACCGTGGAACATGGGGAATGAGCCACCACCAAGTGATAGAAGTCACGAGTTCTGTTCTTACCATCGCTTTCATGGACACCTAAAAAATGACTGCAGAAATATAAAAAGAATCATCCTCAGAATGATCGACCAAGGAAAGCTAAATCATTTTCTAAAAAATGAAGAGAAAGTTCAACCGTTACCACTACCGCCAGAAATGCATAGGGCAAATTCAGCAAAGGGGAAAGAAACATTCGTAATAGAAGTTGGAGCGAAAGCTAAAAATTTGTTTTGCAACTCCATTGTACATTCATACAGAACAATTGAAGATTTTCATGATAATGTTCTCAGTAGGGTTTTCGCGAGGATGCGATAATAGAGAAGTGATGAACATCGCGAAGACATCGCAGTTAAAAGAATGGCAAATGCAGATTATTTCATTCACTGCGAAGAGATTCTGAAGGCGAGAGAGACGCATGACAGCCCATTGGTCGTAAAATTGGAAATTAATCCAAAACCTGTAGATGGTGAAGATGATGAAGCAGAAAATTCTTGGGCGATCAATAGAATCTTAATTGATACGGGGAGCTCAGTAAACATTCTTTTTTACCATACTTACAAGACTATGGGTGGGAAGGATGAAGAGTTGATACCTTCGACGTATAAAATATACGGTTTCAATGGCACAGCGAATAAGCCTAAAGGAGAAGTTCATATGAGAATACCTTTGCAAGGATTATCAACTGAAATTTTGTTGCGTAGTCGATGTGGAGTCCCCTTATAATGCATTGATCGGAAGGCCATGGTTGCACGAAATTCTGGGTGTAGCGTCGACTTATCATCAGTGTATAAAGTTTCCTCATCCTAGCGATGTTGGAATTATAAAGGGAGACTGGATGGAAGGACAAAAATGCTATGAGATTGATGTGGAGAGTTGTGAGGAAAGAGCTGCAAAAAGAAAGGGTTGGAAGCAAAATATAAAAAGATGAACAAAGAAGAGAAAAGTTGATGGTGGATACCATAGAGACAAGAGGTGAAGATACATTGCGAAGCAAGTGCATGAAAGCAGTTGAAAATTATGATGGAAAGGAATCATTAAGAGGTTTGAATGGTGCAGAGGCAGAGAGCAGCAGGAGCAAAAAGTGTAAGAAATGAATAATCATTATTATCAAAATCAATGACAAAGGCATATCAAGAGTAAGAGGAAGAAACAATAATTGAAGAAGAAATGCGCGAGAATCTTGCCATCAAAAATGTATGAAAATTTGATTGAAGAATTGAAATGAGATTACTATAAACAAAGCAAGATTGCGCGATAGCTTCGCAAACAAAATAACAAGAGAAAACCAAAAATGAATGATTGAATGAATTAACAAAAATGAAAGAGTGAGTGAATGGGACGAACCTTTATGGCGTACACCCTAGTTCGCGAATGATATTTCGCAAGAGGCAAATGTAAGACCTAAAGTGCGTCATATAAGGGGGGTATCTCTTGACATGGCTCAGGGAAAAGGTTACACTGCTCTTGGAACCTGAGTCATGTAGATCTGGGGCCCATGAAATCCTATCCGGGAGAGATACCTTGGATTTCCAACTATATATATAAGGTTATACCCTGGTTGGACGCCCGAGGGTCTCTTCCAAGGAGTCAGTGTATGCTCAAGGCGCCGAGGTACACGGTTGAGCCAAGAGTTCCTGGGACATTTGAAGTGTCTCGGCCATTCTTGGCAAGTCTTGGCATATGTTGCACTCGGCCCGAAGAAAACTCCACTTAGGGTGCAGCCTCGTAACCATAAGCCCTATATGTATAAGGGATAAGAGGCTGCGAAAACAACTGGTTGTTGTTAAGACCGGATGGGAGGAGCTAGTCTTGTATGGCCGATGTACGCCTCCTTGAAGGGGCAACCAGGGAGATGATAAGGGCGGCACCCTCCATTAGGGAGCTGATAAGTGTCACAAGACGGCAATGTCATGGGGCTTTATATTCGCAAGAACATTTAGGCCTGTCATATTGTCGCAAATGAAAAATCCTGCAGAGGCAAAAATACTAAAGAAATGATAAGACAAAATCAATGGGTCATTACATGAAAGTGTAATGACGTCCTGCGATTTTGTCGCACGACGTCAATGTCATGGGACTTTATGTTCGCAAAGAATATTTAGACCTGTCATATTGATGCAAAATGAGGGGTGGCAAAATAAGACCTTTAACTAGGAAGGCAAAATAAGACCACACAAAAACAATGATAAGACAAGATCAATGGGTCATTACATGAAAGTGTAGCGACGTCCTGCGATCTTGTCGCAATGACGAATTTCAACATAAATGATGATAAAATAACATAAGAAATTGAGTAAGCAAACAAGCTTGCGAATACGACTATATTTCTTCACTTATTTGTGGAGAATTAGCAACAGCAGTTGCGAAATTAAGAAATATCATTACTTAAAGATTATTAGCTTAATTTCTCTCATGTGAAAATAAATAACGGAGGCAAGTATGGGAATGATTAGAATAAAAACTTGTTATTTATTTTCATATGATAGATTTACAATAAGAGATTACAAAATGGAAGGTTAGAAGGATAAATGTACAAATATCGCAGGAAGAGAAAAAGGAAAAAAGAACAATCTTTCAACTTATTCTTCTTCTTCATCAGATTCTTTATCAGATTCCTCTTCTTCGCTTGCTTCACTATCAGAGACATCTGAGGAAGGCATATTTTCAGGAATTTCATCGAGAAGACAAGGATATGAAGAAAGAGGAATGTTGTGGTCATTGCAAATTGCTTCAATAGTTTGATTGCGAAAACGCACAGCATCATTATTGAAATTCGCCACAGTAGTTTGTAGTTGCTTCTTCAACTTAAAATATTTTTCATTGCGAAGAGAGAAGCCTTTTGCAAGTTGTGCTTTCTCAGATTCAAGTTCCTTGATTCTAGTTTGAAACCTCTTCTCAGATTCTGCGAACAAATGACAATGAGTTAGCAACTTAATAACAATTTCATAAAAAGGAAGCGGAAAAATAATGAAGAACAGTAAACAACCTTCTCTCTGTCAGAAATCATATCTTTAACCAAGGCATTATGCTCGGCATGAAGACCGTTTAACACCTAAGTTATTTCTGGCATTATCTAGAACCTTCGCAGCCCAAGCAAATTCATCATCATTATTTATAACAAGAAGTGATCGAATTTGATTTTCTCGCTCATTAAGTATGGCATTTTGGCGAAGAGATTCGTCTCGTTCAATTTGGACTTCAAGAAGAGTTTTTTGAAATTTTGCTAATGCTTGTGCACCTTGATTAGCAATGCGATCCTTATCATCTATGAGGCTGCTAATCTTTTTCCTTAGAATATTATTACTCTCCTGGGAGTCAAGATATAAACGTTTAAATCGGTTGGCTAAACCTAAACTAGATCTATGTTCAATTTCTAAAAGATGAAATTTGGTTCGAAGTTCATTTAATGAGAGAGAATTAATCTTGTTTGAAGAACTACTTAAAGATTCATTGAGATGAGCGAGAAGAGCATCATCATCCATAGGTTCAGGGAATGAACGGAGAAGGATGGCTTCGTCAGAAAGATTATAAATGTCTGCGAAAATGATAAGTCAGGCAAAGAAAAATAAATGATAAAGTGGAAATGAAGAAAAGAGAAGGGTGTTATACCATAAAATTGTTGATTAGCACTTTGAAGAGTAGATATTTTGTCCTTTTGGGAAGAAGACTCAACTTCCAACTGTTGAATTTTAGCATCCTTCTTGCGAGATGTCGCAACTTCAATTTCTAGTTCTTTGTTCTTTCTCTTAAGTTGAAGATTTTTCTTCTCAAGATTGTTGCGTCTTTTCTCGAGGTCTGAGGCAACAACAAAGGAAGCTCTCCCAGACTATAAAGGAAAGTAAATAAATTGGTAAGATAAGGTTTATAATCGAAATCGCAAAGAAATAAAGAAATATGAACATACCAAAGCACTGAGTGCATTTAAGAGACTGGGAGTCATTGTTCGAGAAACTCCGCGAAAAGAATCATTATCCACTAACAGGGGGCATCGCAGATATTAGCGAGAGCTTCGCAAGTGGCAGATAAATGATCATCTCCCAATCCTTGCATAGAATCAGAGAAGACACTAGACAATTACGACATAGCAGAAGCGACCGAATGATTCTCCTTTGCAAAAGAAGTATCAGCCTCATTTTCATCTTCGTCAGAATTCTCGCTGGTTTGGGAACTAGAACGAGAAGAGGGATGGACTTTCCGTTTTTTAGAAGATGGAGCAGAAGATTTATCCTTGCGAAGAGTGATTTTATTCTTGCCTTTAACCTTCGCAGCTTCGGGAATGTCAATTTCTTCAACGCCAACCTACGCACACGAATGAAGATAAGAAACAGAGGCAACAATATTGTTAAAAATAACAAAAGAAAGTATTTCTTACTTAATCCGTGATTGATCGGAGTATCGCCAGAGTACTCGCCTTTGGACGTCTTCTATAACTCTTTTTCAATTTGGTAATCTGAAAATTTTGCAAGCCTAGTAAATATAAGAGGAAGGAAATATCGTAAAGCAAACTTGAAATAGGAAATATACCTCTTTTGCTTTCTCGGGCCACTTAAATTCCCAAGGACGATATTCTGCGAGATTCGCAGGGAGTGTATGAGAACCTGCAATATAAGGTCCGCTCAAAAATAGAGGAACAACCCACCACTTCTCATCTTTGGAGTACCGAGGAACATTATTTTTACCCGAGTGCCAGTCAATATCTTGCATAAGCAGCTTATCACTGGAAATATTATCTTTTCTCTTCAATCGAGCACCCCAAAATGAGATTTATCATTTCTCATATTTATTACTTCATAATTTTCAAAAATGTTTTCTACAATATATTTCTCAGCGACTATTTCTAAACCTGCGAATCTAGGATCTTTGACATCATCAGGATATAAAGATCCCTTACCAGCGCCACGGTTGGCGAATTCAAGCATTAGACGGATGCAATCACCACTTAGTTGATAAATAGCTCGCGAGAATTTCTCATGAGCAAGAATTTCATAGAATAAAGGCATCTCGGGATTGTAGAGAGGAATGGGAAGGCCTGCGAGGATTTGACCTAGCGAGATTATGATTTTCTGATCATCACACTGATGATCAGAAAACAACTTTGCAGAAAGTATAGATGAAGATTCTTGATCAGGAATGGTTGATAAGATGAAGCCCTTCTCTTGTAAGTTCTTTTGAGCTTCATTAAAAAGGGGTTTATATATACGACCAAGTGAAGCCATTTTTAGAGTATGGGAATGGTTAGAAAATTGAAGATCAAGAGAAAGAAAGAAGGGAAGATTTACAACAGCAAAAACGCAGATTGCGGAGGAAGAGAAGTTGCAGAGGGAAAATAAAAGAGAAGAAGAGAAGGGTGAGAAAACTATATATAGAGAGAAGAATCCTCGAGAAAATAAATGCATTTAATGCGAGATGGGACGTGAATGGTCAAGAATAAACGGTTGAAAGAGACGTGTCAAGAAAAGAGTGGAAGAAGAAACATCTGTAATAAATTCCGTGTAAAAGTACGGGAGTGAAAAAGATAAAGATGAACAATTGCGGCATTTCAAAATATTGGTTCTCATGACATTCTCTTCTTCGCAGAGAAGACATGAGAAGAGGCAAGATGTAAGATTAGAATATCGCGACATCAACACTTTGCGAGATTAGTAAATGACGACATTGCGAGGGAGTCGCAGGGAAGTAAAATAAATGACGCAATGAATGATGACAGCCAGAACATGAGAAAAATGTGAAGACTCGGCGAAATTTAGGAGTGTCGCGAGAATTGATACATGTACACTTGCGATGTTTCGCAAGATATTCCCGAAAATAAAGGACAGCTTAGCTGTCATCCACTGTGTACTACCCTATATAAAGGGTTGAGTAAGTCTGTTGTGAGGGGGGTTTCTTTTTGAATTGTGAAGCAAGTCATTAGGAGAGAGAAAATTTTAGAGTGATTGTAATTCTATAACCCATTTCTTTTTCATATTGTAAAGATTCAAGTATTCAATCAATAAGAATCATAATCATTCATCTTAAAATGACTTAATTGTGTTTATTCTAGTGAGGGGTGTAGTGTAGGATTTCCTGCAACTACAAAGCTGGTCGGATCATACAGTGTATGCCTCTCACTCATCTATGCCTTGTTCGGACGCGTGCTCAAGCTTTCATGGCTTCGGTTGACATGGAGGAAAAGTGGAGACATGATGAAGTGTCCTAGTGCGTTAATTCTCAGTGTGGTGAAGCATCTCAGCAACCCAGTGCCAGGGCTGAAAGGTTCGCTGCTCGACTAAAGCGGCGAAGGATCGATCCTAAGAAACCCCCAAGCGAGAGCAAGTTTAATTATCATGTTCATAACGGTATCGTAATCCATGACTCTAATGTTGACGAACCAGAGTATCCTCAAGAGGCTGTTGGAGCAGTTGCTGAGAAGGATGCCGACGTGGCCCAAGATGCCGAAACTATTGTTGGAGAGGCTGAAGCGATCGTTGAGGATGCTATAGAAGCGGCCATTGGAGAGGGAACTGAAGAAAACGCTGGAACCGTTGGAGAAACTGCTGAAGCAAGTTTTGAAGATGGCGCTGGAGCAAGCTTTGGAGATGGCACTGGAACAGGCTTTGGAGATGGCGCTGGAACAGGATTTGGAGAGGGTGCTGGAGTAGGCTTTGACATTGATAACTAGTTTTCCATTTTGTTATTTTCTTTCATAAAACTACTTTTTTAGCGGTGTAGCTGTCTTGTTACTCCAGGGATTTATCTTTATTCTTTTGTTCATGTGACCGGAGCTAGGGCTTCGCCAAGTAATATTCTTTTATTCCTCTTTGATAGTTCCGTGTTTTTACTTGAATGAATGAACAAAATTTCCTGACCGAAAATAATCCAAAAACCCCTTTGTGAAAAACAACGCACTCTTTCTATAATAACATCTCCGCGTGCCGGCGTCAACCATAGCAACTCAAAACAGGGGAAATAATAACAATGGTTAAAGATTTGACCGACCTGTTTCTTGGTTCTCCCTTGTAAATTACACACCTTCAGGCATCTGTGGCATGCCGCCCGGGTATGTAGCAGCACAAGTTGTCACGAATTTGTCAGGCAGAGGTTGAAGCCAGATGTTCTTGAAAGAAGGTGTCCGTACTGCCACTTGATGATCTTCTTCCTTGCGTATTCCCCTCTTCAGTATTTTTTGAATAAGATATTTCTTGTAGGGTTTGATTTTTCTGGTTTAGAATTGATGGGTAATGGCTTTGTGAGAGCCCAGATTTACTTAGTATGTTTCCTTTGAGATGATTCAGGAAAAAACCTTTTTTGAAAGAAAAATGTTTTAATTAAAATCGAAATCCTAATTGTGAATGCAAGCAGTGCAATCATTTTGGAGGAATTACAAATATTGAACGAAAAGGGAAATTGTTGAAGGAAATAAGAAGAATTTGAGGCAAAAGGCGGTGTGACACTTTCAGGATTTAAAGGGTTTGATCCATTGAGCGTGTATCATTACAACTTCCAACTTGTCGGTGTTGATGAGCTTGCAGTAGCCTCCCAAAATAACTTCTGCTACTAAGTATGGTTCGTCTGTGGAGTTGGACGAAGGAGGCTGAGCGGCAACTTTTACTACCATGTCTCCAACTTGGAATGGGTTTTGATGTTGCGCGGCTAATTGATTCTTGGGTTCATTATTCTTGACTGAGACAGCTTCCAAATTTTTGATGAAACACTTAAAGGGCCTAGCATCCCATTCACATCTCCTAGTGACCCATGGGTTGATAATTGGATCGATTCCCCAGGCCTGACCGAGAGGAGAGGTGATTGGGTTCAGAAAGGGTCGTTCAATGAGATTTACTTGTGTTCGGAATCTGCGGATGAACGTGGACGGGCTCTCTCCAGGTAATTGGGTTACATCGGCAAGTCGTTGATACAGCAACATGTAATCTTCAGGGTTGGATGGCTTGTTGGAAATTCTTCCGGGTATTGACACCGGCAGAGGGGATACTCCTAATTTTTCTTTATTGCCATGTACCCACGAGCGCCCCAGAATCATGTCATAATTTGGGCATTCTTTGACAATGTGGAAATTTCCATGTGTTAGAGCATCTCCCACTTTAATTTCGAGGTTAATGTAGTCGTACGCGCTTATTGCTTCTCCTTCCGGGTTTTTTACCACAATTGGGGAGCGGGTAGCTTCCTTCTTCGAAATTCCTGCAGCTCTCAGAGTCTTGACGGTAACAATGTTGAAGTCAGAGGCCGCGTCAATCAGTGTGCTATCGAACTCGGCATTCTTCAGGTAAGCTGTGGTCAGCAGTCCCCAGTTGCACTTTCCAACAGCGCTTCCTAAGAGAGGTTGGGATTTCAGAGTGGCTTTTTCAACAGCAAAGAGTCGCTTGCCCGATACAACACGATTGAGGGCTGTAAATATGTCTTGACGCTGCGCCTTGGAGAAATATAGGATTTCGCACACACGCCGCATCATGGACTGCACGGTTTTGTGAACATAGTCCTCAGAGAGCATGCATCTCCTGACTGGAAGAGGATCTCTGTGAACTCCTTCATTGCCCAGTTGAAGTTCTCCTACCTCCACCTTTTCCTTGAAAATGTGTTTCAATCTATTGCATTCATTGGTCGGGTGATGGACAAACCTGTGGTAACGGCAGTACTTGGAATTTGCCATTTCCTCTTCAGTAGGTGGGCGCCTGATAGGAGGCAACTTGATTGCATCACCTTGAATCCATGCTTCCAAGAGTTCAATTACTTCCTCGATTGGGAATTGGAAATCAAGGGCAGCTTCTCCGGCTTCTTGGTGCTGCGCAGGAGCTTTAGCCGCGGCCTTCCGAGGTGGAGCCGCCTGATGTGCTGGTGCTGCACGCTCGGGTTGTTGTTCTGCTGATGGAGCTTTTCTCTTTCCTCCTTCACCCACCACGCTTACAGAGGGGCCAGTGTTATATTGATTGTTGCTGAGGCGTCTGTTTCCTCGAGTTTCGCGTGCGTCTTCATTCTTGGCCGGCCTGGTTCTTTTTAGCAATGTTGGTGCTGTTGTGGCCGAACGCTTAGCGGCTTCGTGAAGTTCATAGAATGTCTGGAAGCGTAGATTCTCCAGTAAGGCGCGATAAATGGGAACCATGCCATTGGTGCAAGAGTCCACCAACTGTTGTTCAGTCACGTTTGGGTCGTGACAATCCAGTGCCTGAATTCTGTATCTCTTGACATAATCATTTGGATGTTCATTGTTTCATTGGAACATCCTTCCTAAGTCTGAAAAGATGATTTTCTCAGACACAAAGAAATACTTCTTGTAGAAATCTGCAACCATCTCGCACCAGTTGGATATGTTATTTGGTGCAATGTTGTTATACCAGGTGTACGCTCTTCCAGTAAGTGACTTTAAAAATTCTTTCAAGCGGAGGACATGATTGTATTCGTGCTCACCCAAAGATTCTAGAAATCGAGTGATATGTTCACGCGTATTACCAGTGTCGTCATAAAGGGAGAATTGAGGAGAAGAATATCCCCTCGGAAGAGAAACTCTTTGCACATCAGGAGGATATGGAGGTTGATGTTGGTGCATGTCCACCGGATTTTCTCTGTCTCGATTTCGGAGAAGTCGTTCCAAATCTTCACGCGTGATGAAATTGGATGGTTGATCCCTCTCCAATGGACATGCCTCTTCATCTACAATGGTACGCCCTGATGAAGTACTGGCGCCATGAGTATTAAGAGTGTTCCTCATTGGCTCTGGTTGGCATGGTCCCTGCGGTAGCCGCTCCGTTAGCGTCTTGAGGAAAGTAAGTACCTCTTTCGGAATTGAAGCCATGTCCGTCTGAGACTTAGCAAGAACTTCCTTTCTTTCCATCAAATCAGCAATGGTGATAGGGGGTTGGCCTCCTCTGGTTCCTCCAGTCTCCCGTCCCGATGGTGGAGTGGCGGCGGCTCTGGTGACAAATGGGGGTGTCACGCTTGAAGAAATATTGGGGTAGCGGCAGCAGCTCTGGTGATCAGAGGTGTAACGCCCGAGGGAACGTTTACTGCGCCACTAGTGTTGATCACGCTGACAGGTGGTAAATTGATGCTATTGGAAGGGACGTTGATACCAAGGACGTTTTTAGCGCTGGTGGCATCAGGGCTTGTTGCTGATCCGAATCTGAGTTCTACAATTTTGAAATTGGAATTGAAAAAATGAAATTAAAGATCGAAAATTGATATTGCAACCGAGAGATTAATCTCCCACTGTGGTCGCCAGTTGTTTATGGGTAAAAACTGATTCTGCTGGAAATGGTAAATTTGGGTATGCTGCCGAGAAACGAATCTAAACCCTAAACAAATGCACTTCAAGGGAGTACTTTAGATTCGAGAGATCAATCTGTACAATCCTGGCATAAACCAAGAAATGGCTATTCCGGTCTTGCTTCGGTCACAAAGTGAAGGAGAATGGTTGATCTTAGGGAAGGAAGCGAAGAAGGTGTTGAGACCAGAATGGTTAATTCTGAAGGTGTGGCTATTTTATGACTTGTATCAGAATGTGGAACTGGCTTGCGGAATGTAAGCTATCAGTTCTTTTGTGTTTTCTGGATACTTGTGTTGTTGTTAACAAAAAACTGCCGCCTGTGGTTGAAATAGGTAGAACCTATTTATACAAGTCATATTGAACGCACCCTCATCTCGTAGAAAGTGGGAATGATTGAGTGATGGATAATGGGGTAATGTGTAAATGCCAGAGACCACGTTCCCACTATGAAAGAAACGGGTTAGTTTACACCCACTACTTCTTGCCACCACTAACTTCCCTGCTTTCTAACACTTTCTTATAATGGGCGTGTTGCACGCCGCACGTTGTAAACCGCCGGACCAATACCCTGATGAGCATCCCCCAGTTTGTGACAAGTTTGATGTCTCGAGTGTTTTTCATGGAAAACGTGTAGCAGATTGCTATGTGCGGCAAGTCAAAGTCATGAGACTTGTCGCAGGAGAATGGCATGGGATGCTATTAGGCTTGTCTTGGCTAGTCGCCTAAGACTTTCCACAGGCCTGTCAATTCAGTTGGCGAATTTGGACGGCTGAGACTGTGACTCATGAGAGAGGGTGGCCATTGATCATGGCCACATTCTGTTGGCACCTGATAATGGCACAGTGGCGTCATTGGCACATCACAGTGGTGTAATGGCATATTTAGCGCATGCCGGTGGCACGGTGGTGCAAGTAGCGTCTGGCGTAGCCATGGCCGCTAGATTTTGGCATATTGGCGTTAGACCCAAATATGGCTCGGCAACATTGGCTCAAGTTGCCATATCAAACTTAATGCCTTAGGGAGCATTAATTGGCTTGGTTGGCGTGGCAACCTTATCTAAATTAGGGTTTAGCATATCGAAACCCTAATTAGCGTGTGTGGCATATGGCCGCGGCACGGTGTCGTTTTTGTGCAAACGGCGCCATGGCCATGCCAAAGCAATTATGACGAAGCCATAACACGGGGATGGCCACAGGAGCAAGGGCGGCTATGAGTGGCCATAACATGGCGCCATTTTTAGGGTTTCTTGGGTCCCGCATGGCTCGTGGCATGTTGTGGGGCCCAAAGTGGCGTAATTTGGTCACTACCAAATCTAGGGTTTCAACTAATGCCACTAAAAGAAAATCGTGTTCAACTAAAAGACTCTGTTATGGCGTTGGCCGCGAACAGAAAGTGGATTAGCACGTAGGCGCGCTATTTATGGCACGCTAGCACGTTCGGCATGCTGGTGCGGCAAAGTGGCACGTTTGGCATGTTTGGCATGCACGTTTAGTACATTGACGCGGCATGGCATGTTTGGCATGCCACTAGCATGCGGAGCGGGATGGAACGTTTGGCATGTACGTTTGGCATGCCATTGGCATGTTGGCGCCGTTTTGGAAAGCCAATTTGGCGTTGTGACCATCTGGTGCAATTTTGCCTCTTTTAATACTGTGACAGGTTTAGAGCGACCTGATTGGTCGATAAAAAGAGGGGTCGGCAAAGCATGGGCGTGGCAACACTTCCAAAGGCGCGTAGCGATTTAAAGCAACCTGATTGGTCGATGGGAAATAGGTCCAGCAAGTATGGGCCCAGCCACAACTCATGTGCATGTAACGGGTTTAAAGCGACCTGATTGGTCGTCGGGAAACAGGGGCCGGTCGGGCAACATGGGGTGTGGCCACTTGCAAGTGGAGCCGGCTGGCCTATGGCATGGCCACACCTCCCTTTGTTGCTGCTCCTATTCCACGGCTCCTTTTATTCCTTGTTTTCTGATTTTGGGTAGGATTTTGCACCTACTAATCCAAGGCGTATTAATTGCCTAGTTAGCCTAGGCTTAATTTCGACCGGCGAGGTCTAATATACTGCGCAGGGCGCAAAACCCTAATTTTTGCAAATTAGTCAGGGTAATATCTGAATCTTGTGAATTACCACAAAATTGATTGAATTCTATGTGTTGACACAGAGTTCTTTAAGTTTATTATCGGAGAGCAGTATGCTTTCCGATTGAGTACTTTTATGCAAGGACCTTAACCTTGATACTTGGAAATTCGTGCTTCTATGCTGTAAGTGAACACAAATTGTCATGCCATATCAATATTAAGGGTTCAGCCGGGGAACATAGCACAGAAAGCATTCAAAGAAACTTATGTTAACTGAATAATACAGGCAAGGTGCCAAAATTTACAGAATATCTGGGATTGTTGCTACATGCACCATTCTGGATAAATTTCATGTGAATTGAGTTGCTCAATAAATGCGCCAGTGAAGAGGTTTGACACTCATCACTTTTACATGGTTTTGTCTCTTTGCAGAGTGACGACCTATTAAATGCGAGGTTTTACAATTTTAACCCTGGACTAAAAACCACCATCAACAGTGATTCAATTGTTTCCGGTTAAGAAAAACTATTGTTATCTTGCTTTATTGTTTGGTATCAATTGTTTAGACTTACAAAATTTTCGGTGCAATTGCAGTGCTTTAATGTCTATGTTGTTTCAATTGCTTCCGGTTGGGAAAAAGTTTTGAACTCGCAATGCGACTTCAAATAGCGAATTCGCAGCATCACAGTCATTGGATGTTGCAGATATGACATCATGACTTAACCACAGTTATGAACTTATGTCATATCTGCAACATCCAACGATGGTCGTTGGATGCTGCGAATTCGTTTTTGAACTCGCATTGCGAGTTCAAAATTTTTTCCTTCCGGTTGAGGTAAATAATTATGCAAGTTGATTTATTTGGTTTGTATGAATTGTTTATGGCTTAACAAAAGAAAAGGTTTTCGGGATGAATTGTTTAGTCCAATTTGATTCCGGATAAGAGAAAGTAAGTTAATTCTGATCTTAGTTAGACTTATCAAAGTGGAGGTTTCAGTTATTCAAGTCTAATCGAATGCCTTAACAAGAAATGCTAGTTACCTAACCTAGTACTTGTCTTGTTTAAAAGTGAAAGGTCTAAGTTATTATTTGAATAATGAGAACCTGATGAGAAAAATAAAGTCAATTCTGATCTTTATTTTGGTCTTATCGAACAAGCGATCGTATTTGTGCAATCGGTTTAGCAAAGAAACTAAAGTGCTTAGTCGATTTTTGGTTTGCTAAACTATTAGGGAAAATTTCTTCGGGAAATTATTTCCTTGGTAACATATCAAAACAAAAGTGGAAATTATATAAATATCCCTTGTTTTGATGGGCTTTACAAATACCCTTATCGTCCAATAAATATGAAGGGTTATTTAACGTTTGGTACCCAGCAAATGTCTAGCACCTAGCTTTGGTACCCAATATTTGAAATATTAAGGGTTGGTACCTTGACCAGCCGTTGATCATCAACCACCGTTAAATACTCCATTTGACCAAATTATTTTTATTTATTCTAATTTTCATTAAAATATAAAATTGATTTTGACGACCTTATCCTTCCCAATAACCATCTTTTTCCTTGCTCTCTTTCTGTTGTTGTCCTCACTCTCTTTCTGTTGCTCGGTCTCGAACAACTGCCAAATCCTTTACTAACTCAATCTTTTAGTCAGTTTCTAGTTCTTGTCCTTCACTCATCAAAATACCCACACAACCATGGCAACAACATCTATCATATCTATTAGCCAGCAACCTTGTCATTCTCATCTCAAAGCATCCCTACATCACCACCAATGCCTTCTCAACTCGTTGTAGACTCAAATCAATTCACCACTACCTTCAGCCCACAACAGAAATAGCTCATATGTTCCCCTGTTAACAACAACATCTTTCTCTCGATATCAAATCCAATTCAAACACATTGCAAACCTGGTGGAACAATACAAGTTGTTCAGGCATTTTGTCAAGCATCTGTTGTGCATATTTCTAGTTGTGAGGAGATGCAACATTCTGATGATTTCTAATCTATTCCCTATGATTTCCTTCCCTACAATAATTATATTCATTTTAACCATTCACAGATAATAAACCAACATGCAACAATGCTTGTAAATCCATGTTTTCCGTCAACACTTGCTGTACAATCTTCCCCAAATCTCTACAGCGAAACCCATTCACAATCCAACCAATTTTTCTTGTACGAACTTCTAACTCGAATCCAGCACCACCCAACTTCTAATCCCATCATGAATCTACTTCATTCATAGCTAAAAAAATCACCAACTTCCAGAATATTAACATAACAGAACAAACTCATTACATGATCAACGCCACCATTTCACATGCACGATTCTTCCCCAATTATTCAGTCAAACCACCAATCACCATCAACAAACCATAATTCGAACAAAAAAACAAAAGAACAATTACTCTTGGAGAATTTCTAATAAGAATCTGTTGTTGTAGTGATGAAGAAGAGGCTAATCACTAAATTGAATCATGTAGAACTTGAATACTGTATAAATCCAAATGAAAATCCTAAGACTAATACTTGAATCCCCAATTCTATTCGTCAAGCTTAACAACTGTGTCTCTAATTTATTCTGGCGTCGGCGAAGACTGAGTTGATAAAAAAAGCAAATGTTGATGTTGGATTTTTGTTTAGTACCGTCGGATCAATGGGTATTTTCGGGTTTTAAAATTGATAATATTTTTATTAAAAATAATATTTGATTTGTCAAGTCAACGGTTTGACTTGACGGTCCTTAACAAGTTTAGGTACCAACCCTTAATATTTCATATATTGGGTACCAAAGCTAGGCGTTGGGCATTTGTTGGGTACCAAACGTTAAATAACCCAAATATGAACCGTTTTTTTTTGACTACTCAAAAATGGTGGGGGACTACTTTGTAATAGAAATGTCTACCCTATACTTATAAGGGGTGTCCTAAAGTGTGGAAATAACTAACCTACCCTTCACCTATATATACTAGTAAGGCCACATGTGCGATGCACATGCTTGAATTGGATTCTTTTAACAACACCAAATTTGATAATAATGGAAAAAAATCTTAAAATAAAAATTTAATATCCTTGTTTGTACTCATTACGTAGATAGTTTAAAGAGCTTTCCAAATATATTAATTTTGCAAAAATCCGATGTGTATTTTTAAAGATATCTAAGTTTTAATTTTTTTGATCTATTTTTAAAACAATGGCATTCCTGTAAATATACAAATATTAACTAAAAGCTTAGTTAATGGGGGTATTATTGTCATGTGAAAAGGCTTCACCAAAATAAGGCTTCACCAAAAATACCTCTTTTCTTTATATTAGTATATAAGAATAAGAATAAGAATAAGAATAAGATAAGATAATCACCTCCTCCCATCACCACCACCTATATATATATATATATATATATATAACCACCTCCTGCCATCACCATCACCACCGCCGCTCACCACCACCTACCACCACCGACCACCTCAAATCACCACCACCACCACCTCTATATATAGCTTAATTTAAATCATTAACAAAACAAAATCAAAATCAAAATTATAACAAACCCATTACTTTTCATTCGTTTTCCGTTGAAAAAATGAGAAGTAATCATCAAAATGAGTTGAAAATGGAAGTTACAGAGAGAAGTTCGGCTAGGAATTATGTGAAAAATTTTGTCGAACTAGCCGAACTCAACTTTAATGGAGGTTTTTGTTTTCAGAGAAAAATTCGGTTACGTCGAAAAAAAAAGGTCCAAGCCGAACTCATAGTTCGGTTACGTCGCAAAAAGCTCGGTTACATTGCAAATTTTTTTCTCCTAACCGAACTTTTCTCTGAAAAACCTGCATATTGAGTTCGATTACGTCGCAATTTTTTTTCCTAGACGAACTCCTAGTTCGGTTACGTCGCAGTTTTCTTCTCCTAACCGAACTTTTCTCTGAAAGAAAAAACTCCATTAAAGCTGAGTTCGGCTACCTATGTTTTCAAAAATATTAGCCGAACTACACTTGCAGATGAGTTCGGCTACCTGTTCTTCAGATTTCGTAGCCGAATTTTTTTAACCAAACCAAACCAAAATTAATTGTAAATTGTTCATTTTTAGGAATTTTTTGGCCAATTCAAGCACCGTTAACTAAATTTGAAATTTCCATGAGTACCCAAAACATCATACTCTTGTTGTGGCTCTTAAAGAAAAAGATCTTAACTTTTTTTTCTTCCAAAACCCTCATTTTCATTATCACCTTCATCTTCATCTACTCCCTCTCAATAATTCTTCTTTGAGGTGGTCGGTGGTGGTGGTGTTCGGTGGTGATGGGAGTAGATGAGAGGGAGTTATATATAAAGGTGACGGTTAAACAAAATCACCACCACCACCACCGACCACCTAAAATCACCACCACCGCCATCTACTCCCTCTCACTAATCCCTCAATAAGCCAATTTAATCCCACTAATCATTAATTAACTCACTAATTATTACACTAATTTAATTACCAAGGGCAAATTTGGTATTAAAAAAAAACTTAGATAAGGGGTGACTCATTATTACTTCTAATGAGTAATATCCACTCATTATTACTTCTAATCCCCAATCAATTTTGAGTAGTCCTAAAAAAAAAAAGGTTCATAAATATGGGTACCCCTCTCCAATTTGGGTCCATTAATACTTTTTATTCTTTCCATATTTATCCTCCCTACACGATATAGATTGAATCAATCGATTTCCTTGTTTCTTTTGAGATCGAAATTCTCTCCCTCTTCAACGACAGCCACCACCACCACTACCACCTGCTCCGCCATCACCTCCACCGCTACAAATACTACAGTAGTTCCTTTTAATTTCAGATCGGAAAAAAAATCTCTATTCGATATCATCACCACCACCACCTCTGCCATTACCACCACTCCATCGTCGTCTTCACCTCCGTCACAAGATCGAGTCAAGAGAAATTTGAAATCCAGTGATGAATCAATGAGAAATTAATCTCCATAACCTAATCTCAAAGTCGAAAAGTATATTACTGGTAGAGTATCTTCCACAAATTGTGTGAAGATGGGAACTTGTATTTATAGCTTTCAGATTACATTATTCAAAAACTGTAAAGCAGAAATACTAGGAGATCCTAGATAATAGTCGGAGATGGTTATAGACCAGACTTGGCTTGGGTATGTTGATCTGTTTCCGAGCTTTGTGCAGCTGACTGACAGCTAGATGTGACCGACTGATTACTTGTGCTGACACTCAAGCATCGGAAACATTAATTTCATTTTGATTTCGACGGCTTAAAAAACCTAAAACCCGACCGGATTTGGTTTCAATTTGTCAAAACCTAAAATGTAGATTGTCTGCATCGATTGGGAAGAGACGATAAAATCTCCATCAATAATTGGATCTGAATATTCAATCATCAAAAACGAATAAAAAGGTAAGTCTTTTATCTCTTATTGTCATTCTAATTCATTCTTGGTTGATGTGTTGAATTTTGACATAAATTCTTTTGCTACTGATTTAAGTTCGACCATGCCAGTATGTGTTGAGTTTCTGATTTGAAAAATGATTGTCAATTGTTTGCTTTTAGTCTTTCATATTGATGAAGATTACATAGGTCCTTTTCAATCGGTAATTCACTTCAGGGAGTATTGCTGGTAATGGATGTTGTGATGATGGTGGTGGTTGCAGGTGTTGTTGCATAGGTGGTGGTGGTTGCTGTTTTAACAGCAGTGGTGGTGGATGTTACATCATTGTTGTTGGAGCCTGTTGTTGCAGGGGAGGTGAGGGTGGTGGCTTTTTCTATAGTAGTGAGGGTGATAATGGTGTTGATAGTAGTATTGGTATTGTTGTTGGTGTTGTGAAGGTGGTGATGGTAGACTTTGAGAGGGATTTTTGGTACTTTTATTTCTGATGTAGGAGCAGCAGTAGAGTGGTGAATATGGACGGTGGCAGCAGCAGTGCTATGATCGTAGCAACTTTTCCTTGTCAAGCTTGTTCAATGTTATATTGCAGTAGGAACCAGATTATATACTAAGAAATTCATCAAAGGTATATGCTCAAAAGACTATTGCTGCAGTAAGTAATTTAATGTTGATTGCTTATAAATACCAAACCAACGTGTTATATTTCATTTCCCAACAACAGATACAACTAGATTTTGGTAATGCTCAACTTTGGGAATGATATTCTTGTTTTATCTGTCACCTTCATACTTAATACAACTTAGTTAACTTTTATAAGTTAACAGACAATCATTATGTGTGCCTTCATTTTCTTTAGCTACAGTGATAATCATGGCCAAGCATTGATCATTTTTTTTTGCTATTTTAATCTGTAGTAGGGTACAAACATACTCTTTAATTTATCTGCCACTAACCCTTGTTTAAACACACATCGTTAGGTGGGTTATAACCCTTGAACGTTAGGTGGGTTATAACCTTATCCAACTGAACAAATTTTGGAGGCGACGACGACGGTGGTGGCAACAATGGCGGTGATAGCATCGATGGTGGTGGCGGTGGTGGAATATTAGTGGTGGTTGTAGTTAGTTGGTGGTGGCGGCGGCGGCGGTGGTGGTGGTGGTGGTGGCGGCGTTGCTGGTGGTGGTGGAATGGTGGTGGTGGTAGTGAAGTAATAGAGAAGTAAATTTGTTAATGGATAAGGTTTGTAAATGGAAAATTATTATAAGTGAGGGTATTTAGGTAATCTATTTTTTAATGGATAATGTTTTTAAATGATAAGGGTATTTTTATTGTTGTATAAGGGTATATTTGTTGGGTGTCAAAACTAAGGGTATTTAATTAATGTACCCAAAACAAAATTACTTTGTAGTTTCGGTTTTGATATTGGTTATCAAAAATGGTGTGTGGAACCCTCGTGCTTAACTATTATAGGTTGCAAGTCTTTTGAGATTTGTAAGATCCTTTCGGTTTGTTCTTTTATTTGCTCGTACTTTTGTCATTTTGTGACAAAAATGGGGAGAAATATATAGAGTAAACAAGTGATATTGATATTGATTTGGTATTGATTTTGTATCACTAAGGGAAAGGACAATGGTGCTTAAACGTTATATCTAACGAAAGAGTAAAGCATAGACTAAGGGGGAGTAGCATATCATATTGATGAGGGAATAACAAAGACGTGTGGATTGAAAATCTACCTATCTTACCTTTAGGGGGAGTATTAGCTTTGTTATTATAATGTCAACAGCGACATTTATGGATTGAATGTATACAGGTTAATGTGCTGTTGAATTTGGGAATCAAGCGTATGTGTAATGAATTCTTGTAATTTGTTTATCCATATGATGTAAGAGTTTTGTCACTAAAATTGACAAAGTGGGAGATTGTTATAGCATAGCTCGGTTGAACCCACCAAGCGTTGGTATGTCAAGTTTGGTTGTCATATTTTAGTGAACTAAAACTCATTTAAAGAGTCGCTTGATTATTTACTAGAGTCAACTTCGTATAGATTAGCTTGAAAGTATTAGGATATGAGACATTACAAGTATTACGTGAAGACTTGAAGAATGTGAAGAAGTAAGGAGCTACAACGATGACATCATCTTTCCACTTGAGGTTAGTAATATTTGACTTGAACTGTTTAATTCCCTAACGTATCTTTCAAGTTGTGCATATTGAAAACATAACTGCGAAGCTATGAATGATTATACTCTTGTTAGACGTAGTATTAAGGAATACAATACGAAGTATTACGCTTATCTTTTGAACTTCGTATATAAGACATCGACATAATCATTTGAATGCTATTGTGATTATGTATGGGTATGAGGTGAAGATTTCGTCTTAGGAAACAATATTTTACATTCGTTTAAAGGAAGTACATTCATAAACTTGTTTTGTGAATCGAAAGGGAAATCGCTAGGATTATTAGTATTGTTATTCATTGCATATCTTTTGAATTACCAATATGTGTGGTTAGTATAACCGCTCATAAACTTGTTTATGTATCTTGGTAAAACTATTCACAAGGCCTGACTTTTGTATTGGTATGAATTTTATTAGTGAAACCGATCTTAAGTAATCACCTGAGATGGTATGATCGATTTGTTGTAATTGGTATGACCAACTCTAGTCATTGGGGAACCGATCCTAGTAAGAGGTGCAAGCGATCACAAAAGGGGAATCGATCCTTGTAAGAGGTGCAACAAGTTTCTAATTATTCGGAACCGATCCTATGAACATGTGCAACACGTTTTTAGTTATTGGGAACCGATCCTATGGACATGTGCACCAAATACAAGTTAGATACCATATATATGTGGGAACCGATCCTAGTACCTAGTCAACCAAGTTTTGGTAAATAGCATGACTAATTCTAGTACCCACGTGGAGGTAGAACCGAAACTTGTTTTGGTAGAACCGTGAAACCCATGTTTGGTGATTTGATAGGATAATCAATCACATAGTTCTTGGAAGTCAGATGAACCAAATCTAAACTTGTTTGGAAGTGTGGCAAATCGGTTCCAAGATTGTAAGTATGAAAAAGGACTTACAAAGTAAAGATGTCGACATACTTTGAACATGTGCAGTAACGCTTATCTTTTATTGTTCAAAGATATTCCTTAATAGCTAAAGGAGAATCCGTGATCGAAATAAATTGAGAATCTTTTAATTAAGGTGTTTAGTTTTATATGCTTTTAATTTCCAGCGGTTAAAATGCATATCTTTAGAAAATAAAAATTGGTAATGTGCATTTACTAATTGGAGATTTTCTACTGAGATTTCGGTCAATATTTGGACAAAGCATTTCCAAGAATTATGGAAACCGAATTTGGAATATATTGCATATCTTGATAATATTTTCGGTTTTGGAAATTCCTTGGTGTCCAAACTTGTAGTTGCAGGAAATCCCACAATACATCCCTCACAAGAATTCATAATAATCAACGCATCTTTAAGATTAACAATCACACTTTTTATTAATTGGGTTTAGGAATTTTTACAAGAAGGAAATGAAATCAAGAATACAACCGCTATCTTAGACTTTTTCTCTCCTCAAAACTTTCCCTCCACTCTAAAAAGATCTCTCCCTCTCCTTAAGCCTGTTCGGCTCTTTATATAGGATATTACATAGTGGGTGACAGCTAAGCTGTCCTTTATTTTCGGATCTGACTTGCGATATTCTCGCAAGTATACAAGTGTTAGATTTCACAACACTCCTAAATCTCGCTAGGTCTTCACATCTTTCTCGTGTTTTGGCTGTCGTCATTTGTCGCGTCATTTCTGTAACCAATCTGCGATGCCTTCGCAATGTGTTGTATAAAGATTTCGCAAAGGTATTGATGTTGCGATATTCTGATCCTACATCTTGCCTCTTCTCATGTCTTCTCTGCGAAGGAGAGAATGATATGAGAATTAGTGTTTCAAAATGCCGCAACTGTTCATTTCTTTCCTTAAGTTTTCTCCGACAAGATTCCACAAATTAAGCATAACCGCTTACACGTGTCAAATATTCCCCTATCCACCGGCACATTCAATGCTAACCGGTCATCACTTTTTTGTCTATTTAAGGAGAGATCTATCATAGAAATAGTTTCTTTCTTTTACTCCGGCTTCTTCATCTCCACACTCTCTGTAAATCTTTATCGTCTGCAACTTTTTTCGAATTCATATTTCTGCTACTGTTCTTATGGAGTCATCAAGGTTTGCTGACTTTGCTGAAACTGATCTTATTGAAATTGATCTCATCTACTGAAATTGTCTTATTTGATTCTGTTCATCTTTATGTAATTCCCATCCTGTTTCTGTTTCAGCAAAAGCACCTCTAGCATCAAATTTACGGTCCAAGACCCTAATATTCCCAAGGGTTCACAGCAAAGAGTCGTTGTAAACAAAAGAAAGCCTGTGAATAGCAAGGTAGTAAGAAATACTTTTTTTTTAATAACAATATTGTTGCCTCTATTTTTTATCTGAATTGTGATTCGCAGGGTGATGGAAATGTCAACAAATCCCACAAAAGATCTCGCCATCTTAAAAATGTTGAAACTTCCGTCCCATTTCCTATGTTTAATCCTTCAATATCTCCCTTAATATCTTCCATTGCAAGCTGAATCTTTGCTTCCATCCATCGTGAGGGCATCGCCACAGATTTCTCCCATCTTGAAAATCAATCGATCTTTCAGTAGTTGAAATTCCTTTTAATAACCCCCTTTAAGTTTTACACCAAACGAATGAATCCTTCTCTTCTCCTTGGATGGATTAACTAATTAGATCAATACTTCTCTTCCAAGCAACAACTTAATATTTGCCAAAAAGTATGTAACGATCAAGAACAATCTCTCAAGAGAAGCGAATTCTCATTGAGAAATAAACTTAAAGAAGTAACAAAATCATCTACTAAAGAAGTAACAAAATCATCTACTACTGAGAGAGACAAACTTATTCAGGGTAGAATAACTTTAAGTGTAAATGCAAGTCAACTCAAAGATCAATACTCCAAGCTTGAAGAATCCTACGCTTCTCTTGCGAAGGAAAACACCTTACTCATTTCTAACGAAAAGAATCTTCGATCTCGCCTGAAAAGTTTAGTTGGAGATAATTTTGACGATGCAATGGACCACTTGGAGAATAGTTGCATGGCTTTAACCCAATATATTATCTCGCAAAAGGAAGGTAGTCATAAAATTTGACTGCCTCAACCATTTTTTCTTTGTTAAGTCTTTTTATGATATCTTCCTCGCGAATCCTTCGTCTGAATAACTTTCTGTATTTTTTGTTTTCGCAGAATCTGAGAAAAATCTTCATTCCTCAATTTCTGTTTTGGAATCTAAATACGCCAAAATTCGCAAAGAGAATGCATTACTTTCCTCTACCCTTCTTGTTCTCGCGATCGGGCAGAAACAAGATTTGATTATCTTGCTTATTTCAAAGATATACAAAGTAGGAATCATCAGAAAGCTCTCCTTCGCCAAGTTCATCTTAGGGCTGAAGTTCTTGTGAATGATATCTTATTGTCCAAATCTCTTCCTCCTACATCTGTCCAACCTTTGGAAGTTGATGGCGATGAAGTTCCTTGTTCTCCTGATAGTGATTATTATTATGAAAGTGGCGAACATCTCGCAAATGAAGAAGGAATTCCTCCTAATGATGCAACTGTTGATGATAACCCAAATGAAGAAGAGACTAGAGTAAACTAGAATGAAGGAAGGACTGGCGAAAGTGAAAAAGCTGGCGAGAGTGAAAAAGCTGCCGAAGAACATCCATTATCCCCTTCTGGCGAATAAATTGATGAAAATATTTCATCTTCTCCTGGCAAAACCAACATTGAATCTTGAATTTCTTATGTAATTTTACTTCTTTGGGTTGTTTCATCTTTATAACTTCTTGCAAATGGTGTACTTCAGTCAACTTTGAAGTGTATTTACTCTTTTATCATTGTGC
This sequence comes from Papaver armeniacum, assembly GCA_023531295.1. Taxonomy (NCBI): domain Eukaryota; kingdom Viridiplantae; phylum Streptophyta; class Magnoliopsida; order Ranunculales; family Papaveraceae; genus Papaver; species Papaver armeniacum. The sequence goes on along the minus strand of JAJJWW010015944.1, from coordinate 189,093 downwards.
TTACTAGCAAGAAAGATAATGCTTGTTGTTTAATAATTCCCATACTGCCTCTCATTATCTTTCTTGCGATGAATGATATGCATAAGTAATAGTTACTTCTTATAAATTTTTTGTTGTATCATGTGGTCTTATTTTGCCTTCCTAGTTAAAGGTCTTATTTCGCCACCCCTTGTCATTGCGACAAAATCGCAGGACGTCTTTGCACTTGCATGCAAAAACCCATTGATCTTGCCTTAACTTTTTTCTTTTATTGTTTTTGTTGTGACAATATGACAGGCCTAAATATTCTTGCGAAAATAAAGCCCCAAGACATTGTCGTCGTGCGACGAAATCGCAGGACGTCTTTACACTTTCATGTATTGATCCATTGATCTCGCCTTATCTTTCTCTTTTGTATTATTGCCTCTTTAGGATTGTCGCACAAATATGACAAGCCTAAATATTCTTGCGAAAATAAAGCCTCGTGACATTTGCGTCTTAAGACACTTATCAGCTCCCTAATGGAGAGTGCCGCCCTTATCTTCCCCCTGGTTGCCCCTTCAAGGAGGCGTACCTCTACCATACAAGGTTGGATCCTCCCATCCGGTCTTAACAACAAACAGTTATTTTCGCAGCCTCTTATCCCTTTTGCCTATATGGCTTATGGTTACAAGACTGCACCCTAAGTGGGGTTTTCTTCGGGCCGAGTGCAGCACACGTCAAGACTTGCCAAGAATGGCCGAGACGCTTCAAACGCCCAGGAACTCTTGGCTCAACCGTGTACCTCGGCGCCTTGATCAGATGCCGCACTCCTTAGAAGAGACCCTCGGTCGTCCAACCTAAGTCATAAGCTTAGGTTGAAAATCCAAGGTACCTCTCTTGGATGGGCTTTATTGACCCCAAATCTCCATGACTCGGGTTCCAGGGGCGGTGTAACCTTTTCGCCGAGCCATGCAACAGGTACCCCCTTCTATGACGCACTTTAGGTCTTACATTTGCCTCTTGCGAAATTTTGATTTCGCGAACTAGGGTGTACGCCATAGTAGGTTCGCCCCTTTCTAGTATGTCATTAATCTTTGATTATCTCTTGTCATTATCTCTGTGAAATGTTCGCGTCTTCTTTCTTTGTTTTGGATATGTATAATCTCACAATTATTCTTTCATAAGATCTTCATATAGATTCATTTTGTTTCAATCATACATCATTTCGTAGTTTACTCTTTCCCAAAACCTTTTATGGTTAATATCTCTTTAAGTACAATCTGTTCCACGGTCTATCAAGTCTATGACCCACATCTTTACCCTCAGGATCCATCAATATATATGCCCCTGTTCCAATGATATCCTTAATGATGTAAGGCCCATCCCATTTTTTGGCTAGTTTTCCACCACTTTCTCCGATATATTGGTGTTTCTCGCAAAGACCAAGTCACCTGGTTGAAACTCTCGTGTTTTAACACGTTTATTATATTCTCGGGCTAATCTTCGCCGGTAGTTTTCCATATGCTTTGTAGAGCCCTTTCTCTTTTTCTTCTAATTCATCTAACTTGGTTAAAATCATACCCGCACTAAGATTTTTCTCCCAAGCCTCTCTTTTGTTGTAATAACCTGGGAATAATAACTGACATTCCGTTGGTAGCACGGCCTCACCACTCCATATGTTAAAAGAAAGGATCGATCCCGCAAGAAGGTCTAGGTGACATTCCAATAATAAATCTCCTCATGTCATCAACAAACACATTAAAAGATGCATTATGCATCGTGTTTTAATTCGATGCACCATGCTCTATTCAATTTAACAAAGGTTACCTTCACATATGATCATAAGAATATATCACTACAAACTATAATCATATTATGCTACTTGTATTCAAGGAATATCACTTTTGCGTATAATAAACCCTAAACTAGCAATAGATGTGATTAGACGTTGCACACGATAAATATGAGACTCAACTCCATATGTTGGTTAAGTCCAGTCCCACTCATCTTGGCTTGTCACGGCTGACAACCTCAAGACCCACTCAACCCTACAACTCCAGACTCAAGCTCCTCTCAATCGTTTCTTCTCTGATGCTCAACTCTTCTCTTCCTTCTCTGTTCATGCTCGACTAGTTCTCCCTGTATATCTCCTTACACAACCACAGCTCCATTCCCGATCAATCACCAGCCATATTCATTCCCTGAAACTCGAGCTCCTTCACAGCCAACTAACACAGCTTCCTCCATCGATATGACCAACTACCGTACTCATCTTCATCGCCCATTTTTCCATCACCATTTCATATGACATCTCCATTCTTGCCAAACGTAAAATTCTTCTCGTCATGTGAACTTTCCTCCATCGTTATTTCCTCGACTTCCATGACTTAAACACCATTCTCCACTGCCTTCATATCACTTCCCATAATACAGCTCTTCTTTCTTTTAAACTCCATCTCGAACAACCATTCCCTCATGCTCGCGTTCTTCTCATCAATAGCAAATCCCGAGCATCAATCATTGGCAGCAGCACAAACCCTCATCCACTCTTCTCTGCCAACTTCATCGACCCCATCTCGATTCGGTCAATAATGGCAATATTAACGATATCCATATGTTAATCTTTCGCCTCTATGAAAAGTAGAAATCTTGTATTTGAACGAGTTCCAAAAAAGCACACATAAGATACATAATTTACAAGGTGACATTAAAACAATAAAATACAACAACTCCGTGTCATCACTTTTAGCATAAATATCAAGCCTTTAAACCCCTAGGTGTCCCTAGTGGACGAGTTATAGTCTCGTGAAGGTTTACAAGAGATATACCTACAAAACCTATTTTTCAAACTCCGTCTATTTGTGACAAATCAATGAACGAATCCAAATTGACTACGGGGAGGAGGTACCTTGCAAATTCAATTCAATTATTAGTAAATAAACTCTAAATAGATAGTCGAACAAACCACAATACTGGAAACTAACAAACCACAATCACAATGAAAAGATTAAGAAGATGAATATAGATGTAGATGTTGGCGAATATTCTCAAGTGTTCGATGTTTCCCATATCTGTCTGAAGGTCATCTTTAAGATGAACCTAATCCTATTGGATTGAGCTACTGGTGCGAATGCTACATCAAATCAATTGGCATATACAAGGGAACCAAAAGTGACTTTATTCAACACAAATTTTTTTTTTTTTTTTATATATGATTGGATCAAACTGGTTGTGTTGTAAGCCCATAAAATGGTTCCATACACTAATGGTGTCAAAAACAAACATATAAATGCTCCCCACACTTAAACTTCACATTGTCCTCAATGTAAAACCGAAAGTTCTGAATTCTGCGTAACAGCAGATAAAACGCAAAACTGTACAAATTGGTAAGGAATTTGGAAAAACTCCATTTCAAAAAAGTTGTTCGCCTACGTGTTTTCTACAGTGTCAAAATTTCACAGTGTTTTGATAAACGGTCTGACAGCTATGGTCTCTGGACTGAACTACATGCAGTCTGAAATTTTCTTATTCGGCATAATTCTCTTCTAAGATAGATTCGGACTCAATGAAATTAAACATAGGGATGCACATATGATATAAAAACAGTAAAAAATAAATAAACGAAACAAAAATAAAAAGCAAAAGGATAAGAAATACAAAACCGGTGGGTTGCCTCCCACTACACCAATAATCGGAAAAGTTGGGGATCCACCCATAGAACCTGTTTTGCAAACACTAGCTTCACACAAATATTAGTAATATAAATCAAAAGTGAAGCTATGAACCGATAAAAGCTTCCCCCACACTTATTCTTGTCCACACTTGGAAGTGTATAAAGAATATAGAGTCGGGTACTTCCACGGTTTCTTGGTCCAAACTATAGTATGAGAATCAAGTTTCTCTAATGGCGGAAAACGAAAACAAAGTCATCCAACAATATTCTCGAAGCACATACATTCAAACCAATAAGAGGTAAAGGAGAAGAAATAATAGGCAAAGGGTTAGATAAACCTTTCACAATCTCTTGTATCACGGAATCCTCTTCATCCTTGAAAACTCAAGTGAATTATTCACCTCTTGTATATCATGGTCCTCTATCAAACCTTGCAACCATTCTTCATCCGTTTCTGCCTTAACCAAAGTCTCGACATAAACATCATCATTACAATCCTTTGCAAGCTCAATTGGGTCTTCCACAATATTGGTTATAACGGTCTCATTCTCAACATACTCCCTCCTTTTTGTTGTAAGGCACATATTCTTTTGCGGATCCAAATTTTATTATAAGAAACTTTTTTAGAACACTCAAAATGCATCATCCTCAAGCTCCACCCTTTGAATAGGCTCTTGATCATTATTAAGATCAATGCTTGAGTAATCTACACAAGTGTCATCATATTCCTCTTCATTTGCATACTTTCAAGTTCTTGGAGTTGCTCGTTTGTAGTCTCTTTAGCTTTTGAAATTCCTCTTGTAAAAAGGTGAAACTTTATCTATAAAATTAGAGACTTTTTGTTCACAAGCATAAGAATCCTCCCATCCTTGTTGTTGTTCACACACATACTCACCATAAGGTTGTTGAGGAAAACCATAAGGTTCCATGGAATTATGCATTCACTAACATGCTTTTCGATATTTAATCTCACCATGCTCTATTATGCCCTTCTAATTTCTTCTTTAATATATCTTTAACAAAGCGATTGTCTTATTGTCTGTTGCCATAACCAATAATAAACTTAGGTACTCATATTCAAGGAGTTCATCACAAGAAGAAAAAGAAGTCTCATGTTTCAAAACCCTAGAACAAAGTAGAGATAATAATAATAAAACATTGGCTTGTGGATATATAGGGGTTGACTTCCCACATTTTATCTTAAATGCATTAAGTAACATTTCTATGTTATGGTTCCCCCTAAGTAGCTTGACTTCAAACTTGACATCCCTTATCAAAATTTACCCCTTTCCCATTATCGATGCCAATTGTTTCGGAATTCTCAAAATCATGATGATATTTTCAAATATGAATGTAAAAATGTCTTTGTTGCATAAATACTAATGTGTTGTTCTAATTTATTCTTTAATATATCTCGCCTTTCTTATTTGTTATTTTCCGCCTGTCCATTTTGTGAAATAATCCCACATTTTATCTTACAATTAGATATCTTCTTTGTCCAATTGTGATCCCTAAAAACGGTCCTACAATGTCTAAACCCCATTTTCCAAAAGTCTATACACTTGTTGAGTATGTTAATGGTGCTCCAGGTGCATGTATTTTCTTTCCGTGCCTTCGACAATCTTCACAACACCTTGATACTTGTTTCGCATCTTCATGCATATATGGCCAGTAATAACCTTGCATTTTCGCTTTGTATGCCAAAGATCTTCCGCCGCTGTGATTGCCAGCATCCCCACAATGTAATGCACTTCTTCGCCCTCTTTTCGTGTCAAACATCTGAGAGATGGTCCGTTAAAGGATCTCCGATACAATACCCCGTCTCTTAGTTCATAATTTGTCGCACGACTCTTTAATTTGTGTGCCTCCAATCTATTTCTTGGTGTTTCTCCTTTCATCAGATATGCATGAAGTTCTACTCTCCAATCTTCGATATTGGGTACTTGTTCTCCATCTTCTATTATCATTACGTCTACCTCTTCTTCTTCTTTATTAATTGATGGCGATAGAAGTGTCTGTATCTTTATGCATCTCGCAGTTGGGTCTGTCATCATACTTGAGATGAAAGCAAAAGCATCTGCGAGTCTGTTATCCTTTCTTGATATATGTCTCCATTTTATTTTTGGAATTTTCGCTGACAATTCTTCAACAAGTTTCTTGTATTTCTTCAAGGATGGTTCATTTGTAGTGTATTATCCTTTTATTTGACGAATGACTAGTTGCGAATCACTGGTAATCCTCAAATTTTCCAACTTTATTTCTATTGCGAACTTCAGGGCATGTATCACAACTTCATATTCTGTTTCATTATTTGTGGATGTAAACTCCAATCTGAAGGAAAAAGCCATTTTGGTGCCTTCTGGCGAAATCAAAACAATTCCAACTCCGTACCTTCCCCATTTGATGATCCATCCACCAATATTTCCCATCTATTTGCCTCTGTTAAATTTCCCTCAGATCTTGGACATGATCTTTTGCTTCTTTACTTTTTATTAACATGTCATCCACATACACCTCCAACATTTTGTGTATCCACTTCGCAAACACCTTCTCTACCATCCTTTGGTATGTTGCTCCAGCATTTCGCAAACCGAATGGCATTTTCGTATAACAATATAACCCTCTTGGAGCGAAAAAGGCAGCATGTTCTTGATCTTCTTCAGCGAGAGGGATTTGATTGTAGCCTTTGTATCCGTCTATAGAAGATATTCTATCATTTCCCGCTGCTGATTCAACCATTTGTGGAATATCTGGTAACGGAAAACTGTCTTTCGGACAAGCTTTATTTAGATAAGTAAAGTCCATACAAATTCTTATCCCCTTATTCTTCTTTGGGACTACAACCATGTTTGCTATCCACTCCGGATATTTGGCTTGTCTTATGATTCCTGCATCAAGCATCTTCTGCAGTTCTTCTTCTATTTGGGGATGATATGTTGTTGCGATTTTTCTGATTCTTTGTTTGAATGGCCTTGCATTTTTGTCAATCTCCAACCTATGACACGCCACAGATGGATCTATTCCCGGCATCTCATCCATGTTCCATGCGAAAATATCTTTATATTTTCGCAAAAGACTAATAGTTCTTTCTTCTTCTTCTGCCTCCATCTTAGTCCCAATTTTTAATATTTTGGGTTCTTCTTTGGTTCCAACATTCACTTCCTTTGTTGGTTCCGCTGCAGTGTAACTGGTCTCAGGTTCTCCCATAGGTGTTGGTTCTTTTATCTCCTTCTCAAGTTCATTCCCTTCTTCCGAAATTTCGCTGGGTATTCCTTTTCCTTCCTCTGCTCTTATCATGTAAGTTCTAAAATCTTCTTCTTTCTTTGCCTCCTTCGCCATTTTCCTGCGATTTTTTCGCTTCTTTGCACGTCCTTCATACTGCTTCACTTCAATTTGATAACATAATTTCGCTTTATCAACATCCCCTCTAATTTCACCAATCCCACTCGGCATAGGAAATTTAATGCATTGATGTAATGTTGACGCTACAGCTTTAATTGCGTGTATCCATGGCCTTCCCAACAACATGTTGTATGGCGATTCCATATCCACCACACATAGTGTCACTCGTGTTTCAATCTCTCCTAGCAGAATTCGCATCTCTATTTCCCCTTTTGGTTTTGTTGTAGATTTGCTAAAACCATGAATATGATATGTTGAAAGAGACATCTCTTCATCTTTGTACCCCATTCCTTTGTACGCATGGTAAAACATTATATCCATCGAACTCCCTGTATCCACCAAAGTTCTGTTTACCCCCCATTCTTCCATAGTTTTTGCTGATTTCCCCTTTTGTTTCCGTGTGGTTACTGTGATTACCAAAGGAGATGTGTGGCTCACATTTTCTCTTGGTATTTCTGCTGCTATGAATGTAATTTTCTGTTTTTCCCAATCTTTCAAGGGTGATACCTTCTCCATCGTCATGATTTTCTTTCCTTCAAAATCTCGTTTATGTATTCTCCCTCTGATGTTTTCATGGAATTCATTAATTATTGTTTTTGTAATCAAACTACACTCCAGCCTTCTATTGCATTCCTTGACTTTAATTTACTCTTCCTTAACTGATTTATCGATTTGTTTCATCATTTTCTTGATTTGAACAATCTTAATAACGATCTTTAATCTTATATGCCAATCCCTATTTCTAGCGCCATTATGTAGTTGCAGGAAATCCCACAATACATCCCTCACAAGAATTCATAATAATCAACGCATCTTTAAGATTAACAATCACACTTTTTATTAATTGGGTTTAGGAATTTTTACAAGAAGGAAATGAAATCAAGAATACAACCGCTATCTTAGACTTTTTCTCTCCTCAAAACTTTCTCTCCACTCTAAAAATATCTCTCCCTCTCCTTAAGCCTGTTCGGCTCTTTATATAGGATATTACATAGTGGGTGACAGCTAAGCTATCCTTTATTTTCGGATCTGACTTGCGATATTTTCGCAAGTATACAAGTGTTAGATTTCGCAACACTCCTAAATCTCGCTAGGTCTCTACATCTTTCTCGTGTTTTGGCTGTCGTCATCTGTCGCGTCATTTCTGTAACCAATCTGCGATGCCTTCGCAATGTGTTGTATAAAGATTTCGCAAAGGTATTGATGTTGCGATATTCTTATCCTACGAAACTTACTTGGTCTATAAATATTGAAGTTTGCATTTCAAGCAAACTAATCCTCTGAGCCAGCAAAACTACCTAGTTGTGTTATTACTGGTGGAGCCGCCTATTCGAGAAGAAAGTAACCTAATTAGGCGAAATCTCTTATGACCGCTCGGTTTAAATAATTTTTTGGGATTGAGAAGCTCTATTAGTATCGTTGGTGGGAAATTAGATAATTGCGGTTTATTATTAGTTTTTGATTGATTTGATTGACTTACGGTTGTTGAACTTTGATTGCACCTAATTTGTTTATGCTTGAGAATATTCTCTTTTGATATAAGATTCACTCAAACTAGATCGAAGTTTCGACGGGGATCTTTAGATTGTTTGTACATATAAAGAAGTCTTGTGATAATCCATTGTTAACAGACTCCGTTCTGTGTGTGATTGATCACAAGAGATTCAAGTTGATTGTGTGCAGGTGTTTATTGAAGATCTAAGAAGATTTGAAGACGAAAAAAAATTTCTGATTTGGGTTCATAATCTTTGGTGTGCACAATACTTGTTTCGGTTAAAGAGGATCCAACTATAATCGGTTTATCCTTGTGGTAGATTGGATTGATTAGTTGAGTAGATCGGCGTCAATACAATTCTTTGTGATTCAAAGTATTGATTGCAAAATCTTGACAATTACTTTGGTAGTTGTTATTAGATAGATCTAAGGACCTGACAAAGGAGTTTATTGAGATAAACGGAAGAGCCTTGTGTCGAAATCACATCACTTGGTTGAAAAGAGTTGATACCAAACAGATTAGTTGTTCCTTTACTGTTTGGAATACGAACCAAAGGAATTGTTCCAAGTACGTGACTTATTACAAGTTGGAGGCGTGGGAATACAGACGGAACTAAGTGAACTATATGTTTAGTTGCTTGGTCTCAACTATATGAAGTTGGTTTGATTTTGTATAGCGGCTTAATCCTGAGAGTATTCAATTCTGGACAAGGTCCCGGGGTTTTTCTGCATTTACGGTTTCCTCGTTAACAAACTATGTCATTTACTTTTATTTTCCGCAATTATAATTGTTGTTATTATAATTTTAAGTAAATTACACAAACGTTAATTCCTATTTACTTGATAGTAATCTTATTGTGTTTGGTTAAGTCCGAACCTTTTATCAAGTAAACATACTTCGTTGTTGTATTGTCTCGATCTCGTATCCATAGACGATCACACGAAGTGTGAACCGATTAGTTGTATTGTCTCGACTCAGTACATAGACAATTACTTTCGGAGAAAGGACTTATAAGTGGAAAAACTGGCCAATAAATGTTGTTTATGTAATGTGCACGAGGAGTCTCTTGATCACATTATGTGATCTTGTTCTCTTGATCACAATTTAGTCACTGCTTACAAAAAAGCAAAATGTAAGAACCGTATGTTCAAGGATCTATGGTTCTTTGCTATTTTAGTGACTAGATCAGAATTGTGGATGACTAGAAATAGTTTCATCCAGAAAGTTAGCTGGTCTTTTTTTCCAAAATAAAGTCTACAACCAGGTATATGAATATTCTCGGTGTTTAAAGAGTTTCATGTTTAATATTGCTGATGATCTCTGGGTTCTTTCTTTCCTTCGATTTTCTCATCAAAAAGTGAAGGTTAGTGATCCAATTGAATGTATTTGGGAGCCACCGATGATAAATGAATTACTTCTTTGCTATTATGGTGTGGCACGAGGTAATCCGGGTGTTGCAGGGGCCGGTGTGGGTGCTCATGATAATGATTGTAATTTGCTTGGTGCCATGTGTATAGGATTGGGTATCACTACAAATTACTTGGCTGAATTAATGGGGGTGATTGTTGGTATTGAATGGGAAATTAAATGGGGAATGGTTAGGGTCAAAATCATGTCAGACTCGATGAGTGTTGTCATGGCCTTTTCCTCTTTAGTGATTTCTTTATTTTGGTTTGTTATGAGTCGTTGGGTTGTTATCAGGGCTCGGTATGAAATCATTACTTTTGATCACACGTATCGAGAGGCAAACTTCAGTGCAGATGCAATGGCTAAGGGTGGTTGTTTTTACAAAATGACGAGGGTATAACTTTTGAGGGAATACCACGTTTTATTAAATCTGTTGAGTTTCCTAATGTTTTCTATTATCGTTTGAGATAGTTTGTAAGCTTTTTTTGGGTCTCTTTGACCTTTTTTTTTTCTTTCTTATAACGTATACTATAATCAAGTTATTTATTACTCCCTCTGTTTCAAAAAGATAGTCTCGTTTGGTTTTGTACAAAAAATAAGGTTAAAGGAGAATCGACTCTAGCTTAGCAAACTAGTATCACACGTAAAGTGTGGGGATTAGGTTTCCCAGTTGCTAGAGTTCTCCCTTATATAGTCTTTCAAATCAGGGTTTGCAATCAATGTTAGCTTAGTAACAAAGCATTCAATATTCACCGTTAGATGAAAACCTGATTAGATTTAAGCTAATATTTCTCAACCGTTGGATCAAAAACTTAGCTTGTTATACACAAACGAAATGTTCAATTTTGGGTTTATGAACCGTACCCAAACATTAACATTTGTTGGTTCAAAAATAGTCAACCAAATGGTTAGCCATATGATCACTCTCATATCAACCAGATTCTTCTTCACCATAACTAGTTCAAATGACTCAAATGAACTAGTTAGAGAGTTGTTCAATTGCTTAGATCTTATGTAACTACACAAGAAACAATCGAAGCAAAAACGGTTTGATTCACTCGAATCGGTTCATGAACTTTATAGCCACGGTTTGCAAAAGCATTCCTTAGTTTATATAAACATTAGTTCAAGAACAACCGGTTTTAGATATAACCTATTCAAGTTCACGGACCGGGTTCGCGGACTTAAGCTCATGGAAGGAGTACACAAACTCCAGCAGAAATTCTCGGGTGAGAACTTCCGCAAGTTCGCGGAGTTGGCTTGCTCCACTTTCATTTCTCTTGATCAACAAAGTTCGCAAACTTTGGTTCAAGGAATAAGGACTTATACATATATGTGTTTCCACAACAATGCTTATATCCTACCAATGGTTATGTAATCTAAACTCTCATTTCAATCATTGAAACATTCTCAGAGAACGTTATATAGCCGTTATTCACAGACCATTTTTCGTCAGAGAAATTTCCAAAGTGATTGAAACATATCATGACTTTCGTCACTAGGTAAAGATGAATTCGGTTAAAGCGAAAGCTTACCAACACATATTTCGAGAAATAGATAGGCGAGTTAAACTCGGCTCGAAATAGAAAATGTGTATAATGAAAGTCTATATGTATAAACGACTTTTGTCTCAAGAGTAGGAGATAGAGTAAATAGAATTTTGAGTGACAAATAAGTTCAAGTCTCCACATACCTTTTAGTCGATGAAGTTCCACCGGTTCCTCGAGTAGTCCTTCATCTTGTATGATGATTGCCATGGAGTTCTTGATCTCAACTACACTTTCTATCCTAGTCCGAGACCTTTATCTACATAGGCTAAAAATCAATACTTATAGTTTTCACTAACATTGACAAACATGCTTGAGATAGCAACGCATGCGAGTTCGACCGAGCAATGCTCTAACAATCTACCCCTTTGTCAATTTTAGTGGCAAAACTATTAATACATATGGAATACAAAAAATAAATAAATTAACTTTTGTAGCTCCTATTCCACATGTCTAATCTTCAACATTACTCGAAATCTTCATCACTTCCAAGTAATCCAATGATCCCAAAGGTTGTAAGTTTAGCATCATCGTTGTTGAAAATCCGTAGCTATAACAACAAGAAAACAAGAGTTCTCAATCATTGTTATACAATGTCATAGTATCATTACACAACGTCAAATTCTAATTGTATCACAACTTCAACAGCAATACTATGGTGATATGTATCACTCCCCCTTTGTCAATACTCCATCTCACATGGAAACCACTCCCCCTTACATCATGATCCGAAAACCATATGTATTTGTAGTGTGAACTACATATTAATTCTCCCCCTTTTTGTCAATAAAATTGGCAAAGGTACAAGAACGGGATCCTAATGAAATTTCCGAAAGAGACATTTCATGACCAAAAGAAAGAAACACACATCATCTTATTTAGATGCAATCATAAAGCCGAAGCTAAATGAATTCATCAAGGAGTTTAAAGATACAAGATAACCCCTATAATATTCCACAGCCGCACTCCCCACAAAGATATGGCAATTAAGCGCAAGTTCAAAAAGAACTCTCCCCCATAATATGTCATTCCCGAAAGAACAACAAGAGCGACCTTAATTTCGAAGGAAAAGAAGGATTTATTTGGACATAACAAATCACATACAAGTATGAATTTGAATCCACAATACTCAATTAAATTAACCACAAGAGAACCCATGATTAATTTAATCGAAATACACAATAAAACTAATCACAAAGAGTAATCAATTTAACTGGCCATACTCACATAAGAGAATCTATGGAGCAATGACTAAGTTAATTATGAAAATAACCAACCCAATCAAAAGTGCTCAAACATAAGAAAACTTATGGAGTCATAACTAAATAACCAAACAAGATGATTAATTTAGTTCAATATGCTCGTCATAAAGTACCTTATGGAACAAAAACAAAGCTAACCATGAAAATAATCAACTTTGATTGTTTAGTGCTCAACATAAGACACATTACGGAGCCTCACAGTAATACACAAAAAATATGGATCAGGGAAGATCAATTACCGCGGAATACACAAGGATTTATTCTATTTTCCATCACAATTTGCACCATGACATACAATAGACATAATCCTTGAAAAACAAAAGATTTTAACCTATCTTCCATCAATAATTGACAATATAGGCTTAACTTTTGTATTTGTCAAAAGTCCATTCATTCCTTTATCAATATATGAATATCGACTTACGAAAGACTTTACTTTTGACAAGATATGGGACAATCATAGTTCACGGACGCAAACACACATATCCCTAAACAATTACAATATATAAAACCATAAAGATTAATACTGCAAAAATCATCTTCCAAACAAGTTTAGAATTTAAACCAATAAATCTAAAAACATGAAGATGAGAACGTTGGACATAACTATGTGTAATCACAATAATGGCTATTCCAATCTCTAGTTATTCTTCTAAAAACAGAAAAATAGAAGATTTACTTGATACACTAATTCTTGGAAATCATGATTCACTAAACCTGGTCAGCAACCAGAGATCGAACATGAATGAGTTCATCTGTTGCTTTCTTCAGTTCGTTTTTCAGAAAATCTAGATTCCTTGTTGCAATTCCGAGTTGTTCCCATATGATCAAAATCTTGAAGAAGATTTCCTACCAGTAGTGAGGACATCTAAACTGGTAATTTCTTTTCATGATCAATAGCATGATGACATGTTATGAAAATAGGGTTTTCACGAAACTCGATAGTCTTGCCCTCCTTGACTTCATCAACTTTGTTGCTTCCATCCATTGTGCTCAGAAAAGAATCTTTTAACCTTATGGAACAATGTATCACCCTATGATACATGTATATATATACAGATGTTCCACAAAAACCCTAGGAACCGAAGTCCGTGTGGGTCAGGCTTACATGCACACTTGGTAACCAGACGTACGTGGCCAAGTAGAATGGATAGGCAAAGGAAAGCAAAGGATGAACCATTTTTGTTCCAAGAAGAGCAATTAGATAAATAGGAGCAAAGCTCAACAAATTTAAAATCATCAATTATAAGAAAAAGTCGTTCACTACTGACAGTATTCTCAAGGCAGATTTCTTGAGAATTATGAGCATCCTTGTTAATATATAAGAGGGATGCTACATTGAGGAGTCATGGCTTATTAAGATGAGCATTTTGCTCATCATTATTGACTTCTTCTTTCTCTCCTTCAAGGGGATTTAGAGAACAATCACGCAACACAGCTGAAGGAGGTTTATCAAGAGAGGAACTAGAAATACCTGAGCCAGTAGCTTTCCATGTCTTTTTGATGCCCCGTTTGAGTGTGTTTATGCTGACTTTAAGTTCTGAGACTCGATTATTAATATGTATGAAATCTGGAACATGATTCTTGGAATAATAGCCTCCTTCAGGGTGAAACACGGGACTCAACATTTCTTTCTTTCTCCTATGCCTTTTCCTCTTTGCATAGATATTTGAGAAGTTAGTTGCTCTATTGCCGTTTTTCCTTTTACCACTGTTGGCAGCAAAGTCAAGAAGGGACTTATCACAGTATCTTTCTTGATTGTCTAAAGTGCCGTTTGTACCAACAATTTGAGAGACAGGTTTAATAACTTCTTTAGACACCCATGCAAGAATGTTGCGAAGTTTTTCATTCCTTAAACGAAAACGACACTTTCGCTCAGGATGTCCTTTAATTCCGCAGTAATAGCAGTTAAAGGATTTATTCTCAATTGTCTTCATGTGAGTGGATTTAGAAGGAGAACAATCCTTGTCTTTAGACACATTACAAGCTGCGTTCGGTTTTTCACATGAGGAATTATCAATAGCTTTAACGAAATTGATCTTACTAGTTTTTAGAGCGTCCATTCCTTTATAGCCCAGACCACGTGTATCACGATGTTCTTTACATGCTCCAATCATAGAAGACAATTTTGTAGAGCTATAATTGAATCTTGTCAGATTCTCTTCCAGTGATTTTACTTTATCAAGAGCAGCTGCAAGGTCAGTTTCCAAGGATTTTTCCTTGGCAAGGAGACTTAGTTCATTGTCCCTAAAACATTTTTGTTGAGAGTCATATCTTGCTTCAACATCTGCAAGTCTTTCTTTCAACACACAAATATTTCAGAGAAGATTATCACATTCAGACCTCTTTGTGCGAACATCTTCATCACGATCTTTAACGATAGATTTTAAGAGTTTGTACCCACCATCATATCCTTTAAAGAGTTTTCTCAATTTTCTGTTTTCTTGACAAAGAGGAGCCATGTATTTACTCAAGCAAGTTGTTGACCTTTTTTCTTTCAAAGCACGGTCAAACAGCTTGATATATTGAGCAACTTCCTCATCGATACTTTGCCCTTCTTCTGAATCACTATCATCTGAAAGATCATCCAACTGTTCATCAAGAGATTTTTCCCAGTCAAATGCAGATTCAGTCAAGGGACAAGAGACGGAGTTTTTCTTAGAGGCTTCAGGACTTTGAGACTCACAAGAGTGACTCTGAACTGATGTTGCGTTATCAGAGATAAAATCGTCCATCCTCAGATCGCTACAAACACAGACTTGTAAGGTCTTGAACGTGTTTGCCTGCTCTGATACCAATTGAAAAAACGGGGTCTAACAACCACACCCAATATTTCGCTTAACAATCTGTATGGACAAACTCCAATATACTTTCTAGAGAATCAACTAGACAGTCAGACTCAATCTAGATAAAAAGTATATCAACGAGTTTATATCTCAATCTCTCGATTTAAACTTTACTCAAGCAAATAGAAATCTGCGAGTCTTTATCAAAGAGAGATAACTTGGATGGTACCAAAGACCAATATCCAAGGGTCAATCAATTTAAATCAACAACCAAAAGGTCAGATATTTTAATTGATATAACAACGCACCCTGTGATATTTCAATCATATAAACAAATATAGTATGGAATAGAAATAACACAGACACCAGAATTTTGTTAACGAGGAAACTGCAAATGCAGAAAAACCCCGAGACTTAGTCCAGATTGAACACACACTGTATTAAGCCGCTACAGACTCTAGCCTACTCCAAATTAATTTCGGTCTGGACTGTAGTTGAACCCCAATCAATCTCACACTGATCCAAGGTACAGTTATGCTCCTACGCATCTGATCCCAGCAGGATGCTACGTACTTGATTCCCTTAGATGATGTCACCCACAACTAAGAGTTGCTACGACCCAAAGTCGAAGACTTTAATAAACAAATCTGTATCACACAGAAAAGTCTACAGTAATAGATAAATCCGTCTCCCACGAATAAACCTATGAGTTTTGTTCCATCTTTTGATAAATCAAGGTGAACATGAACCAATCAATAACCCGGACTTGTATTCCCGAAGAACAGCCTAGTATTATTGGTCACCTCACAATAATCTTAATCGACGCAGCGAAAAAGATATTGTGGAATCAAAAACGATGAGACGAAGTGTTTGTGATTTCTTTTCTATCTTGCCTATCAAAGATATAAATCTCAAGCCAATTATTTCAATTGTACTCATACGATAGAAACAACAAGATCAGATCACACAACTTCAAGAAAAGTAGTATCGGTCTGGCTTCACAATCCCAATGAAGTCTTTAAGTCGTTAACCTGGTTTTAGAAGAAGAAAACCAAAGGTTAAAGGAGAATCGACTCTAGCTTAGCAAACTAGTATCACACGTAAAGTGTGGGAATTAGGTTTCCCAGTTGCTAGAGTTCTCCGTTATATAGTCTTTCAAATCAGGGTTTGCAATCAATGTTAGCTTAATAACAAAGCATTCAATATTCACCGTTAGATGAAAATCTGATTAGATTCAAGCTAATATTTCTAAACCGTTGGATTGAAAACTTAGCTTGTTATACACAAACGAGATGTTCAATTTTGGGTTTATGAACCATACCCAAACATTAAAATTTGTTGGTTCAACTATATTCTACCAAATGGTTAGCCATATGAACACTCTCATATCAACCACATTCTTCTTCACCATAACTAGTTCAAATAACTTAAATGAACTAGTTAGAGAGTTGTTCAATTGCTTAGATCTTATGTAACTACACAAGACACAATCGAAGCAAAAACGGTTTGATTCACTCGAATCGGTTCATAAACTTTATAGTCACGGTTTTCAAAAGCATTCCTTAGTTTATATAAACATTAGTTCAAGAAAAAACGATTTTAGATATAACCTACTCAAGTTCGTGGACTGGGTTCGCGGACTTAAGCTCATGGAAGGAGTACACAAACTCCAGCAGAAATTCTCGGGTTGAGAACTTCCGTCAGTTCGCGGACTTGGCTTGCGCCACTTCCATTTATCTTGATCAAAAAAGTTCGCAAACTTTGGTTCAAGGAATAAGGACTTATACATATATGTGTTTCCACAACAATGCTTATATCCTACCAATGGTTATGTAATCTAAACTCTCATTTCAATCATTGAAACATTCTCAGAGAACGTTATATAGCCGTTATTCACGAGACCATTTTTTGTCAGAGCAATTTCCAAAGTGATTGAAACATATCATGACTTTCGTCACTAGGTAAAGATGAATTCGGTTAAAGCGAAAGCTTACCAACACATATTTCGAGAAATAGATAGGCGAGTTAAACTCGGCTCGAAATAGCAAATGTGTATAATGAAAGTCTATACGTCTAAATGACTTTTGTCTCAAGAGTAGGAGATAGAGTAAATAGAATTTTGAGTGACAGATAAGTTCAAGTCTCCACATACCTTTTAGTCGATGAAGTTCCACTGGTTCCTCGAGTAGTCCTTCGTCTTGTATGATGATTGCCATGGAGTTCTTGAGCTCAACTACACTTTCTATCCTAGTCCGAGACCTTTAGCTACATATGCTAGAAATCAAGACTTATAGTTTTGATCATTAACATTGACAAACATGCTTGAGATAGCAACGCATGCGAGTTCGACCGAGCAATGCTCTAACAAGTTTTATATGCTTTTAATTACCAGCAATTAAATGCATATCTATGGAAAATAAAATTGGTAATGTGCATTTACTAGTTGGAGATTTATTACTGAGATTTCAGAAATATTGGACAAAGCATTTCTAGGAATTATGAAATCCGATTTGGGCATTTATTGCATATCTTAAGAATAATTCGGTTTTGGAAATTCCTTGGTGTCCAAACATCCTTGGTCTATAAATACCCAAGTTTGCATTTCGAGCAAACTATCCTAAGAGCCAGGAAAACTTCATCTTTTTGTTGTTTCTGGTGGAGCCGTCTATTCGGAGAAGAAATTACCCTAATTAAGCGAAATCTCTTATGACCGCTCGTTTAAAGACTTTGGTGGGATCAAGAAGCGATCTACGAGTACCGTTGGTGGGAAACTGGATAATTGCAGTTTATTTTAGTTTTCGATTGATTTGATTAACTAACGGTTGTTGAACTTTGATTGCACCTAGTTTGTTTATTCCTGAGAATCTTCTCTTCTGATATAAGATTCACTCAAACTAGATCAAAGTGTCGACGGGATCTTTAGAACTGTTTGTAGATCTAAAGACGTCTTGTGATAATCCATTGTTAATAGACTCCGTTCCGTGTGTGATTGATCACAAGAGATTCAAGTGGTGTTGTGCAGGTGTTTATTGAAGATTAAAGAAGATTTGAAGACAAAGAAGATTTCTGATTTGGTTTTTATATCTTTGGGTGTGCACAATCCTTGATCGGCTGGGATCCAACTAGCATCGGATTTATTCGATTGATTAGTTGTGTAAGATCGGCATCACCTTATAGTTTCTTGTTTGATTCTATATTGATTGATTGCTTCGATAGTTGTTGGATAGATTGATCTAACCAGGCAAAGGAGTTTATTGGGTAAACGGAAGAGCCTTTTCTTATGACTTGAGATATCTTCATCTGAAAGAATCAAGATAGTTGTTACCAAACATATTTATTGTTCCTTTACTATTTGGAATACGATCCAAAGGAATTGTTCCAGTGCGTGCACTTATTGAATGTCGGAAGCGCAGGGATACTGAAGAAACTAGGTGAACTATAGGTTTAGTTGCTTGGTCTCAACTATACGAAGTTTGTTAGATTTTGTATAGCGGCTTAATTCTGAGAGTATTAAATTATGGACTAGGTCCCGGGGTTTTTTTGCATTTGCGGTTTTCTCGTTAACAAATTCTTGCTGTGTCATTTACTTTTGTTTTCCGCAATTATAATCGTTGTTATTATAATTTAAAGTAAATTACACAAACGTTAACTCCGTATTACTTGATAGTGATCCTATAGAGTTTGGTTAAGTCCGAACCTATTATCAAGTAATCACACTTTGATTGTTGTATTGTCTCGATCTCGTATCCATGGACGATCACACAAAGTGTGAATACCGATTTGTAGTATTGTATCGACTTTGTCCATAGACAATCACTTTCGGTAAGAGGACTTATAGGTGGATAAATTAAAGAATGTGGTGTATTTGGGTACCCTCGTCTTTTCATAGAACCAATCTTATCTTTTGTTGGGAATCTTGGTTGAACCGATCCTTACCTATATTGGGATACATGGTAGAACCGATCCTAGCTTATGTTGGGAGTCATAGTAGAACCGATCCCTACCTATATTTGGAAACTTGGTAGAACCGATCTTATCCTATGTTATGAGTCATGGTAGAACCAGTCCCAAGAGCAAAACCGATTTTCAACATTCACATATTACTTACGGTTTTGTGTGAGTTTGGAATTAGGGTTTGCTAAATAGGAAAGTTCCATATGTCGACATAATTTGAACATGTATATAATTCTTATCTTTAATTTTTCAAAGATATTCCTTGATACTCAAGGTGATCCCAAACTGAAATATTAAGAATCTTTTAATTAAGATTTTCGAATAATATGTTTTTAATTTTCCAGGAATCAAAACATATCTCTTGAGAAGCTATATTAGTTAAGTGCTAAACTAATATTAGATATTTTCTAAAGAGAGATTTCAGAATTACAGGTTGGATATTAGTTGGAAATATGAAAACTGAAATTAGGTACTTTTTGCCTATCTTGAGAATCTTTTGGTTTTGAAATTTCCTTGTTGTCCAAACAACCTTGGTCTATAAATAGTTGAGTTTGCATTTCCTGCAAATTATCCTAAGAGCCACGAAAACTTCATTCGTGTTGTTTCTGGTGGAGCCGTCTATCCGGAGAGGAAAGTACCCTAATTAAGTGAAATCTCTTACGACCGCTCGTTTAAAGACTTCTGTTGGATCAAGAAGCTCTACGAGTACCGTTGGTGGAAAACGATATATCTGCATTTTTATTTTAGTTTTCGATTATTGATTTGATTGACTAATGGTTGTTGAAACTTTGATTGCACCTAGTTTGATTATTCTTGAGAGCCTTCTCTTCTGATATAAGGTCACTCAAACTAGATCAAAGTATTGACGGGATCTTCAAAACTGTTTTTAGATCTGAAGACTAACTTGTGATCATCTATTGTTAACAGACTCCGTTCTATGTGTAATCGATCAAAGTGGTATTAAGTTTGTGTTGTGCAGGTACAATAGAAGACAGTTGAAGATTTGAAGACAAAAAGATTTTTCTTATTGGTTTTCGCATCTCGTTATTTGGGCACACATCTTGATCGGCTAGAATTCAACTTAGATCTAATTTATCTTGATAGATTTGATCATATAGTTGTTTAGATCGACAACTATCATTTGGTGGTATTCTTCAGTATCCGAATATGATAGTAGTGAATCCAGATCTGATTTTTGGATTTGGATTGATCTTACCCGACAAAGGAGTTTACTAGTTTAAACGGAAGAGCCTTCACTTTCTATGGTTTATAATAATTGCATGATTGACGTATTGCAATATGATTGAATGTTTGTTTAGTTAAGTCTAGAATTGATTGAACTCACATCCATATCTATAGCTAATTTAGGGTTAATCATCGAGCGATAACCTTGAATACGGGTAGAATGACGTGATTTAGGATTGTAGTAATATTTTCGTGTAATCTATGTAGGATTCGGCCTTTGTTCGAATTGTTTGCGCAATGTAATTCAATTGCATTGATTATCCTATTTCACCAATTAATCTTAATTCTCTTTGGGAATTGAACTTGATTAGTGCAAGGCGTCGGGTTATTCTCTAGGTAGTATTCATACTTGCATCATTTTATATGTAAGTGTGATGATTTTTGGAAATTAACGGAGTAACTTGCTCTCTTGATACTCTATGGATTTTGATGATAACGAGATTAAATATAAATTCTAATCGTTCATTCAAATACTTATTTACAATTGAATATGAAACCTTTACCCAATAATTTCACATATTCGATTTGCTTGCTTTATTGCTTTGTTTGCTTTGTTTGCTTTTATTTTAGATTAGCTTTATAAAAATCAGAAAATCCCTCTTGTTATTTATTGGAAACCGAAACAAACGACAATCCTAGTCCTCTCTATGGGAACGATTCTTTCTTGCCCTTGCTTTATAATATATTTTGATTAGTGAAAAGTGTAATTATTTTTGACGCGCTGCGACACGCATCAGAGTAGTAAAGAAACCTAACACATCTTCAATCTATCTGATTTGCTTCTCTGTAATATTTACCTAATATTACATAATGGGGTCTGCAGGAGTTGGCACCATCAACTTGCTCATCAAACAAGGAGATATATCAAATATGTGATATCTACTTGGTTTTCACTCGGTACATATAAATATATACTAGGTTTTTACTTAGTACACATTATGTGTAGTTGCAGGAAATCCTACAATACATCCCTCACAAGAATTCATAACAATCAACCCATCTTTAAGATCAACAATCACACTTTTTATTAATTGAGTTAAGGAACTTTACAAAGAGGAAATGAAATCAAGAATACAACTATTGTTCTAGACTTTCTCTCTCCTCAAAACTTTCCCTCCACTCTAAAAAGATCTCCCCCTCTCTTAAGCCTGCTCGGCTCTTTATATAGGATATTACATAGTGGGTGACAACTAAGCTGTCCTTTATTTTAGGATCTGACTTGCGATATTCTCGCAAGTATACAAGTGTTAGATTTCGCAACACTCCTAAATCTCGCTAGGTCTCCACATATTTATCGTGTTTAGGGTGTCGTCATCTGTTGCGTCATTTCTGTAACCAGTCTGCGATATCTTCGCAGTGTGTCGTATAAAGATTTCGCAAAAGTATTGATGTTGCGATATTCTGATCCTACATCTTGCCTATCCTCATGTCTTCTCTGCGAAGGAGAGAATTTTATGAGAATTATTGCTTCAAAATGCCGCAGCCGTTCATTTTTCCATATTCTTCTGTATTGACATGATTCTGTACTTTTATGCAGAATTTATTACACGTATCTCTTCTTCCATCCATTTCTTGACACGTCCTTTTCAACCGCTATTTCTCAACCGTTCACGTCTACTCTTCGCATTAAATGTGCTTATCTTCTCGAGAATCCTTCTCTCTATATATATTCTTCTTATTTTTTTCTTTTTATTTTTTACTTTCCTTCTTATCTTTTCTGCAACTTTTCTTCACTGTTTCTCCGTAAATTCCGCTCCTGCTGCTGTAAATTTTCTTGTTTCTTCAATTTCTTCTTCATTCCCATACTAAAAATGGCTCCAGCTGGTCGTAAATACGAAACTTCTCTTGAAGAGATTCAGAAAGATCTCGAAGGGAGAGGTTTTACATTAACCACCATTCCCAATCAAGAATCTAAATCCATTCTTTCTGCCAAATTGTTTATTGATCATCATTGTGATGATAAAGAAATCATAGTTTCACTTGGTCAGATTCTCGCTGGCCTTCCTATCCCTCTTTATGATCCAAATCTTCCCTTATTTTATGAAATTCTTGCTCATGCGAACTTCTCGCGAGCCATCTACCAATTAAGTGGGGACTGCATTCGCTTAATACTTGAATTCGTCAACCGCGGTGCTGGTAAAGGATCTCTCTATCTAAAAGAAGTTAGGGATCCTAAATATGAGGATTTAGAAATACTCGCCGAAAAGTACACCGTGGAGAGTTTCTTTGAAAATTATGAAGTAATAAACATGAAAAATGATAAAACTCGCTGGGGTGCTCGCTTGAAGAGGAAAGAAAATGTTTCCAGCTATAGAATACTTATGCAGGACATTGATTGGCATTCTGGCAAGAATAATATTCCTCGTCACTCTAAAGACGATAGATGGTGCGTCTTTCCACTGGTTTTGAAGGGACCTTATATTTCAGGTTCAAATGTGCTTCCTGCGAATCTCGCCACTTATCATCCCTGGGTATTTAATTGGCCCGAGAAAGCGAAATAAGTATGTCTTCAAATCTTGCTCACTTCATAATCTTTCATTTGTTGTTACTTTCTTGTTCTCTAATTCTTGCGAAAATTTTAGATTAAAAAGCTGAGATCAAGCTATAATAGGACTTGGAAGGCTAGCACTTTATCTGCTCTATGCTCCATCACAGATGAAGTAAGAAACATCTTTTATACTTTTAACAATATTGTTGCCTCTATTTCTTATCTTCATTTGTGTGCGAAGGTTGGTGTTGTAGTTGTTGAAGAAGAAGAAGGATCTAAGGTTGCGAAGAGCAAAGGCAAAGGTTTCTGAATTCTCTTGGTATCTTGGTATGCCTTCATTTCTCTTTTTCTTCATAATTATGATTTAAAGTTATACTATATCTTGAAAGTTTCTTTATTTTCCTTCGCAAACTGGGAAGGCTTCATTCGTTGTTGCCTCAGATTTGGAAAAAAGACGTGGGATTCTTGAAAAGAAGAATCTTCAACTTCGCAAGAGAAATGAAGAATTAGAAGCTGAAGCTGTTTCTCTTCGCGAAAAGAACAAACAATTAGAAGTTGATTCTTCTACTCAAAAGAACAAAATATCTAGTCTTCAAGATGCCAATAAACAACTTTATGGTATGAAAATTTTCCCTTTTCCTTTATTTTGTTTTCTCATTATCCTCCCTCATCTTAATTTATCATTTTCGCAGACGTCTATGATCTTTCTAATGAAGAAATTCTTCTTCATACATTCCCCAATTTTATGGATAATAATACCCTTCTTGAACACCTTAATAATTCTTTGAATAGTTTTTCAAATGAAAACATTAAATCTCTTCCCATAAATGAAATCAGATCCAAACTTCGCCTCTTAGAAATTGACCATAGATCCAGCTTGGGCTTAGCCAACAAATTTAAACATTTCTATCTTGACTCTAAAGAGAAAATCAATACTTTAAGAACCAAAATCAGTGATCTCATAGATGATAAAGATCGCATCTCTAGTCAATGTGCTCAAGCGTTAGCGAAATTCCAAAAAACTCTTCTTGAGGTTCAAATTGAACGAGATGATTCTAACCGCAGAAATGCTATACTTAGCGAAAGAGAGAATCAAGTTCGCTCCCTTCTTCTCATAAATAATGATGATGAATTCGCCTGGGCTGCGAAAGTTCTAGATGACGCCAGAAGTAACTTAGGTGTAAATGTTAGTCTTCAAGCTGAGCACACAGCCTTGGTTAGGGATATGATTTCTGACAGAGAAGGTTGTTAATTGTTCTTCTTTATTAATCGTTCGTCTTTCATAAATTATTATCAAGTTATTGACTCATTGTTATATGCTCGCTGAAGTTGAAGATAGATTTCGCAAAAGAGTTGAAGAACTTGATTCTGAAAAGGAGCAGCTCGCAAAGGGTCTTTCTTCTCGCAATGATAAATTTTCCAGACTGAAGAGTCAATTAAATATTACTGTTGCGAACTTTAAGAATGATGCTATTCTTTTTCGTAATCGGACTATTAAGATGGTCTGCGACGACAATGACATCCCTCATTCTACATATCCTCTCCTCTTAGAAGAAATCCCCAAGAATGCACCTCCTCTGGATATTTCTGACAGTGATGCTAGTGAAGAAGAGGAATCTGATGGAGGTGAAGAAGAAGAAAGGTTTGATGAAGATGATGAAGAAGAGGAGTCAAACAAGAAATAGTTCTGTTTCCTTCTTTCTCTTTTTGTAATATCTGTACATTCATTCTTTTAATCTCCAATCTTTGTAATATTTTCCTGTGAATTTCTTGAATCTTCAAATGCAAGTTCTACCTTTTTTGTTCCTTTCTGCACATATTAAAAAAGCAATTCTTTTTGCAATATGGTTAATCAATATATTATCAATCTTTCATTTTATTCGTGCGTAAATCTATCATATGGAGACAAATAACATGTTCTTATTCTATTCATTCCCATACTTGCCTCTGTTATTTGTATTCAAATGAAAGATTAAGCAAGTTACTTTTGAATAGCAACATGTATTCATGTCTCGATCTCGCAATGTTTTTGCTTGAATTTTCGCAATTAGATATTTCTTGGTTTCTTCCAAGATTTTATTTTTTCTTTTTCTCTTATGTGGTCTTACTTTGCCTTCCAAGTTAAAGGTCTTACTTTGCCACCTCTTGTCATTGCGACAAAATCGCAGGACGTCTTTACACTTTCATGTAATGACCCATTGATCTTGTCTTATCATTTCTCTAATATTATTGCCTCTACAAGATATTTTTGATGCGACAATATGACAGGCCTAAATATTCTTGCGAAAATAAATCCCCATGACATTGCCGTCTTGCGACGAAATCGCAGGACGTCCTTACACTTTCATGTACTGACCCAATGATCTCGTCTTATCTTTCTCTTTTGTATTATTGCCTCTTTAGGATTGTCGCACAAATATGACAAGCCTAAATTTAATTGCGAAAATAAAGCCTCATGACATTTGCGTCTTAAGACACTTATCAGCTCCCTAATGGAGGGTGTCGCCCTTATCTTCCCCCTGGTTGCCCCTTCAAGGAGGCGTACCTCTACCATACAAGGTTGTCTCCTCCCATCCGGTCTTAACAACAACCAGTTGTTTTCGCAGCCTCTTATCCCTTTTGCCTATAGGGCTTATGGTTACGAGACTGCACCCTAAGTGGGGTTTTCTTCGAGCCGAGTGCAGCATACATCAAGACTTGACAAGAATGGCCAGGGTAGTTCCAGACGCCCCAGGCACTCTTGGCTCAACAGTGTACCTCGACGCCTTGATCAGATGTCGCACTCCTTAGAAGAGACCCTCAGTCGTCCAACCTAAGTCATTAGCTTAGGTTGAAAATCCAAGGTACCTCTCCTGGATGGGCTTTATTGACCCCAAATCTCCATGACTCGGGTTCCAGGGGCGGTGTAACCTTTTCGCTGAGCCATGCAATAGGTACCCCCTTCTATGACGCACTTTAGGTCTTACATTTGCCTCTTGCGAAATTTTGATTTCGCGAACCAGGGTGTACGCCATAGTAGGTTCGCCTCTTTCTGATTATTTTGTTTCTTCTTCTGTATATCAGTTTTTTTTGTAATTTCGCTATCTCATCTTTGTCATTCATAAAATATATTTTTGTCTTCTACATATCAGCTCTTTTGTAATTTCGCAATCTCATCTTTGTTATTCATAATTTTTTTTTTTTTTGAAAGAAATCAACCATACATTTTTCTTTCTTCTCCCAATTTTTACTTTGGCAGTCAACAAGTACACTCATTCTTTGAGTCTCTTACTTCTGCTACTTTCTGCCTCTGCATTTTTGAAGTTTTCTGTTATTTTCTTATCCTTTGCGATATCTTTGTCTCTTCTTATCTTCAGCATGCATTGGTTTCGCAGCGATTCTTTTTCTCTCTGTTTTATTGCATCTACCATCAATCTTTCACTTTTTTGTTTTTCTCTGATGTTATGTTTCCAATTCTTCTTCTTCGCAGCTCTTTCTTCGCAAGATTCTACATCAATTTCATAACACTTCTTTCCTTCAATCCAATCTCCTTTTACTATGCCAATACCACTGGGATGAGGGAACTTGATACATTGATGGAAAGTTGATGCTACACCTAGAATCCCATGTAACCAAGGTCGTCCAATCAATGCGTTATATGGTGATTCCACATCGACTACATAGAACAGAATTTCAGAGGACAATCCTTTCAGTGGAATTCGCATACTGACTTCCCCTTTAGGTTTATTAGCAGTACCATTAAAACCATAGATTTTGTAAGTTGAAGGTATTAGATCTTCATATTTTCCTCCCATAGTTTTATAAGTATGATAAAAAAGGATATCCACGGAACTTCCAGTGTCGATTAAAATTCTGTTGATTGCCCATGAATTCTCAGCCTCATCATCTTCATCATCACTAGGTTTTGGGTTAATCTCCAATCTTACCACTAATGGGTTATCGTGCGTTTCGCCACCCTCAGGTACTTCTTCTACGGTGAATAAAATAGTCTGCTTTTGCCATTCTTTCAGTGGCGATGTCTTCGCAATGTTCATTATTTCTCTGCCATCGGCATCTCTTGCGAAGACCCTGCTGAGAGTGTTATCGTGAAAATCTTCAATCGTTTTGTACGAATGTACAATAGAGTGACAAAACAGATTCTTTGCCTTTGCTCCAACTTCTATTACAAATGTTTCTCCTCCTTTTGTTGTATTTACTCTGCGAATTTCTGGCGGTGGTGGTAATGGTTGAGACTGAGGTTGGTTTTTTAGAAAATGATTTAGTTTCCCTTGATCTATCATTCTGAGGATGATTCTTTTTATATTTCTGCAATCATTTGTTAAGTGTCCATGAAAATGGTGATAAGAAAAAAATTCATGACTTTTGTCGCTTGGAGGTGGTTCACTCCCCATGTTCCATGGTGCGGGTATGTTTTCCATCAAGATTATAGCTTCCCATATTTTCTCCACACTAGCATTCAGTGGTGGCATTTTGATTTCTTCCCATATTATCTTATGACTTCCCCGTCCACTGTGATGGTTTTGCCTCTGACCTCCATAAGTTTCTTGTGGCTGGTCAAGCCTTTGAATTTTGTTATTTCCACCACGGCTATAGAAATTTCTTTCTCTCTCGAATTCTTCTTGATCACGACTTCCCATAGATACTAGTTTCTGCTGACTATCTCCCATTATCCTTTCTTGTTGTCCTTGCGAAGTGCTCGCCACTGTATTTATCAACTTAGGTAACAAGATTGCATTCGCTGCTTTTGAACTTGTGTTCGCAACTGGGTATGATTCCATCTCATTTTGCTTTTCCTCAAGAGCAATATACTCCTCCTAAAGTTCTCGCAACTCAGTCATTGTGATCGTATTCTTGATTCTGAAAATTTGAATGTATAACAGATTGGTTGCGAACATAGCGTTAATGAATGATAGAATGAGATATCTCTCATCCACACGACCAGCCATATCACTACACATTGTCTTCCACCTCATGGTTAAATGTTTCAAACTTTCGCCAATCCTTTGCTTTAACCCAAATACATCTTCAATTCCAGGTCGCGAGGAATTATTACTTATATACGCCCCTAAAAATGTAGCCTGCAAATGGTTGAAATATGTTATAGTATTCTTTGGCAAACCTTCAAACCATTTCAAGGCCTCTCCTGTTAAACTTGATGCAAAATATTTGCACAATACAGCATCATGGTTTTCCCATTGTAGCATACATCTCACATAAGCTTTGATATGTTGTACTGCACAAGTTGTTCCGTCAAAAATGCTGGTTAACGCAGGTAAATTGCACTTTGGGGGTATTCCTCCTAATTGTACTTCTTGTGTGAATGGGGTTTTCGCAGCTTCTTCTATGGCTTCGTCCAGTTGTCTCCTTCCTCCTTCTCTTTTGTTATTTAACATTCCTCTCATTTCCGCTAGCTCTCTCAAAATTTGTTCATTTACACCAAAATTTGGATCCATTGGTCTTTTTAACTCCGTCTCTCTTCTTCTGCGTTCATATCTGTTTTGATTTTCTTGTTCATCATTTTCTTCTCGTCTTTCTCTGCGATCTTCTCTTTCATTCCTTTCACGAATGAATGCACACCGTTATATTTCTCATTTTCTCTTCTTTGCCTTCTTTCAGCTCTCCTTTGTACTCTATCATATTCTTCATTGATATTACCATTATTGCGATTTTGTTCACGCCTTCTCTCTCGATTATCATGATTGTTCTGGCGAATTGCCTCTTGTAACTCTTGTTCTTCCACTTCTGCTCCCAGTCTTTCCCTCTCGCAAGCTAGACGTGCTTGTTCAATGTAATGTCTTTCAATTTTATCTTCAATTATTTGTCGATTTATTTGAACTTTTCTCCCATGTAATGTTCTTATTCCTTCTCCCTAATTTTCTTCGCCATCTTGATTATTTCGTTCCTGACATTGTCTATTTCCCTGATTTCCGTTGTTTTGTCCATTTTGAAGAATTTCACCATGTTGAATATAACGATCTTCTATTATTTCTCTTCTTTCGCGACGTTCTTCGTCTGGATTTTGTATTTCCTCTCGAGTATCTTCATTAGCATTTTCTACAGGCGAATTTCGTCTTATTTCTTTTCTAGCTGACCTTGAACTTGATCTTGTAGTGCTTCTTGACCTTCTACTTTGTAATCTCATGTTTTCCATCCTCAACTCATGATTTTGCCTTGTCAGATTTGCACGCACTTCTTCTTCTAATCGCCTTTCTTCATGTATTCTTTGCCTCAATGCCTCTAATGCTGCAATCTCTTCATTCCCATGAATTATTCCTCCAATTACTTCTTGGTCTCTCTCTTCTCGTCCATTGCTTCCTAATTGCTGTTCTTCTCCCATTTCATCCACAAAATCTGATCGCCAAGTATGTACACTCACTTTGTCATAATCCAGAGTTATATTTTGTATTGGTGTACGATGAATTGGCGGTTGAACTTGATTTTCTCCATTGTTTCTTGTGTTCACTCTTGAAGATTCCTCCATTTCATCTCCCCCTTTTCCAGCAAGTCTCCTACTCCTTCTAATAGTTGTTGGTTGTTTTGATGTATTTCTTCTTCTAGCCATTTTTCAATCTTAATGAGTTGTTGAAAATTATATGAAATTCTTTATCTACTACTCCAAATTCTTTGAAATCACAATATCAACCTTCAATCCATGTTTCTAGCGCCATTATGTAGTTGTAGGAAATCCTACAATACATCCCTCAAAAGAATTCATAACAATCAACCCATCTTTAAGATCAACAATCACACTTTTTATTAATTGAGTTAAGGAATTTTACAAAGTGGAAATGAAATCAAGAATACAACTATTTCTCTAGAATTTCTCTCTCCTCAAAACCTTCCCTCCACTCTAAAAAGATCTCCCCCCTCTCTTAAGCCTGCTCGGCTCTTTATATAGGATATTACATAGTGGGTGACAGCTAAGCTGTCCTTCATTTTAGGATCTGACTTGCGATATTCTCGCAAGTATACAAGTGTTAGATTTCGCAACACTCCTAAATCTCGCTAGGTCTCCACATCTTTCTCGTGTTTAGGCTGTCGTCATCTGTTGCGTCATTTCTATAACCAGTCTGCGATATCTTCGCAGTGTGTCGTATAAAGATTTCGCAAAGGTATTGATATTGCGATATTCTGATCCTACATTATGTACTAGGTTTTCACTCTGTACATATCAATGTGTATTACTACAAAGGAAACCCAAGGCCTGCAAGAGGTACAAGTTGAGGAAGTTGACATACGATAATAATAATAATAAGAGCTATTGAATGCATTATGTTAGAGCATTTCTCGGTCAAACTCACAAGTATTGATATCTCAAGCTTGTTGTCAAATTTAGTTATCAAAACTATATCTTGATTTCTAGTCTACAATTAATTAAGTCTCGGTCTGGGATAGAGATAGTTGAGAAACGAACCAGTCGTCGTTTCATTCTACCGTTTTAAGGCGAAGATCAACCAAATATTTTGGAGAACTTCATCAACAAAAGGTAAGTGAAGACTGAACCACCGATTTCTCAAGTTATATTCACTTTTCTATCCTTGAGACGTTGTCGCGTAAATTAGACTATCATGCATAGACAAGAGTTTCGAGTCAAGTTTATCTTGATAATTAATTCTCGAAATATAATGACTAAGCTTAGTGAACATTTTTTCATACTTGATGAATTTAGGTTAAGGGTAATTTATTGTTTTGAATCAAAAATCATGATTCAAGTTTTATCGTTCGAAAATAGTCTGGAACAGTGATATGTGTCATTGATGTTATTCGGGAATGTTTCGAATCGATTTATAGAGAAATATAAAATGACTATAGATTCAGATACAAGACAGTGTTATCAGTCCCACAAACTGGCAAAACTGTTATAAGTCTGAAACCGTATTACATGTACTCGTACACTTAGCGGAGTAGCTATATATATCGACTTGCAGATTTGTGGTACGCATATTCTTATGTACACCATGTAAAAATCTGTTCAACTCGTGAACCAGATCGGTGCGCATACTCGTATGCAAACCGTTTAGGAATTGTGGTCACGGAACCGGGTTAGTTTACAAACCGATAAATGTACTGAAATAGTTTTGTGTTCCCGAACTCGGTTTAGTACCCAAACCGGTACACAAACCAAAATAGTTTTGTGGATTCCGGAACCGGTCATAATCTTAAGGTTTCCAAACATGTACGCATACCTAAATTGTTTTGTTAACTCCGGAACTTGGTTTGGTTAAATGTTTACAAACCGGTACACGTACTCTGACTGTCCTGAGTCACGAACGGCTATGGTATTTATAATTTGTGAATTTGCTAACCATGTAGATTATCTTCAAGTGCGATTAAATTATTATCTTCAAGTGCGATTAAATTAACTTTCTAAAAACACTAGACTTATTTGATCACATGATTGTGACTCAAGGTTAATATCTTAAGTGTTCATGAAAATGAGTATTAAGCTTTTAAGTTCAAATCGGCTAGTTTCGGCTAACCACCTTGAACAAAGTCTTTATACACGGTTCGGTTACGGTTTCACCTAACCAGAGTGTATGTCTCGTTTATATAAATCAGATTCAAAGATTCATTTAACGGTGGATATTGTTTGCTTGGTTCCAAAGTTATCTTAGCTTAAACCTAACGCAACCTATGCTTTGAATGACTATAAAATGGGAACTCCAAGCAACTGGGATCTTTGAATCCCGACACTACTTTTTGGTGTGTCCTAGTTGTATCTAGAGTTGTACTCTCCAGAAACCTTTTTTGGGTTTAGCGACTACAAAGACTTCACAGGGATTCGTGAAGCCAGGTCCAGTTATGTTTTATCTTGATAACTTGAGTATCCTGATCTTTTTCAATTGTTGATTTATCACTTGAACAAGATAGATAAAAATCACAAAGTTCTCTTCGTCTGAAACTTTGTGATTCCGCAAGTTTTATACTTGAGAGGTGAATAATAATTTAGGTTGCACTTCGGGTTGCATAAGTCCGGATTTTGAGGTTATTAAAACTTTGTCTATTGATATCGATTTCCAAACTATCGAAATCTTGTTTTTTTTTATCGTTGTAGTTGCAGGAAATCCCACAATACACCCCTCACAAGAATTTACTTTACTAATCCATTTGAAGATGAATAACTATATATTTTTATTGATTATCTTCTTGAAATGTTTACAAGGATAGATAGAACAGAGCTAAAGAAATTACAATCACTCTAGATTTTCTCTCTCTAATGACTTGCTTAACAATTCAAAAAGAACTCTCCCTCAACAGACTAACTCAACCCCTTATATAGGGTAATACACGGTGGATGACAAAATAAGTCAGTCCTTTATTTTCGGGGATGACTAGCGAAGTGTCGCAAGTGTTATAAACACTCTTCTTTGCGACACTCCTAAATTTCGCCAAGTCTTCACACTTTTCTTATGTTTTGACTGTCGTCATCCATTGCGTCATTTATATTACTTCCTGCGACGCCTTCGCAATGTAGTCGTTTATTACTCTCGCGAAGTATTGATGTCGCGATATTCTCGCTCCTACATCTTGCCTCTTCTCATGTCTTCTCTGCGAAGAAGAGAATGTCATGAGAACCAATATTTTAAAATGCCGCAACTACTCATCTTTATCTCGCGATTGTTTATTTTTACTCGTTTTATTCATGTACGGAATTTATTACAGGTGTTTCTTCTTCCACTCTTTTCTTGACACGTCTCTTTCAACCGCTTATTCTTGACCATTCACGTCCCATCTCGCATTAAATGCATTTGTTTTCTCGAGGATTCTCTTCTCTATATATAGTTTTCTCATCCTTCTCTTTTTCTCTTTTATTTTCTTTTCCGCAACTTTCCTTGACTTCCTTCCTCCGTAATTTGCGTTTACGCTCATCAAATCCTTTTTTCCTTCTCTTGATTTTCGCTTCTCCCTTCATTCCCATACTCTAATAATGGATTCACTTGGTCGTACATACGCACCCCTTTTCAATGATGTTCAAAAGAAGTTACAAGAAAAGGGTTTCACCTTATCAACCATTCCTGATCAAGAATCTTCATCTATACTTTCTGCAAAATTGTTTTCTGATCATCAATGTGATGATCATAAAATCATAGTCTCGCTAGGTCAACTCCTAGCAGGACTCCCCATTCCTCTATACAATCCCGAGATACCATTATTCTATGAAATCCTTGCTCATGAAAAATTCTCGCGAGCTGTTTATCAGTTAAGTGGCGACTGCATCCGTTTAATGCTTGAATTCGCAAACCGTGGCGCTGGTAAAGGATCTTTATATCCTGATAATGTCAAAGATCCTAGATTTGTAAATTTAGAGATAGCCGTTGAGAAGTATACTGTAGAGAACTTCTTTGCGAATTATGCAGTTATAAATATGAGAAATGATAAATCTCATTTGGGGTGCTCGATCAAGAAAAAGATAATGTTGATGCTGATAAATTGCTCATGCAAGATATTGACTGGCATTCGGGCAACAATAGTACTCCTCGTCATTCCAAAGATGAGAAATGGTGGGTTGTTCCTTTATTTTTGAATGGACCTTACATCGCGCAGTTCACATGTTCTCCCCGCAACCCTCGCGAATTATCATCCTTGGGAGTTTAAATGGCCTGAGAAGGCAAAAGAGGTATATTTCCTTTTTTCAATTTTACTTTGAGACATTTTCTTCCTCCTTTGCTTATTAATCTTTCAAAAAATTTAGATTGCCAGAATGAGAAAGAAGTATAAAGAAGATCCAAAGGCAAGTACCCTAGCGATACTCCGATCGCTCACGGATGAAGTAAGAAATATTTTCTTTTGTTATTTTAAACAATATTGTTGCCTATGTTTCTTATCTTCATGCGTATGCGAAGGTTGACGTTGAAGAAGCTGAAGCTGCGAAGGTTAAAGGCAAAGATAAAATCATTTTTCGCAAGGACAAGTCTTACTCGCTCCGCTTTCTAAAAAAACGAAAAACCCATCCCTCTTCTCATCGTAGCTCTCAAACCAAAGGAGAGTTCTGATGAGGATGAAAATAAAGTTGGTACTTCCTCCGCGAAAGAGAATCACTCTACTACTTCTGCTATGGCGCAACTGTCTAGTGTTTTCTCCGATTCCATGCAAGGAATGGGAGATGATCACTTATCTGCAACTTGTGTAGCTCTCGCGAAAATCTGCGATGCCCCGCTATTAGAGGATAATGAATCTTTTCGCGGAGTTTCCCGAACATTGACTTCCAGCCACTTGAATGCTCTCAATGCTTTGGTATGTTCATATTCCTTTGCTTCTATGTAATTTCGATTTTAAGCTTTATCTTAACAATTTCTTTATTTTCCTTTATAGTCTGGGAGAGCTTCCTTTGTTGTTGCCTCAGATCTCGAGAAAAGACGCGACAACCTTCAAAAGAAAAATCTCCAACTTAAGGAGAAGATCCGAGAACTAGAAACTGAGGTTGCGATGTCTCGCAAGAAATATGAAAGAATTCAACAATTGGAAACTAAATTCACTTCTCAGGAGACTAAAATATCTACTCTTCAAAGCGCAAATCAACAACTTTATGGTACAAAAATTTTTGCTCTTCAAATCATCTTTACTTTGTCCTCTACTATTCTTTGCCTGATTTACTATTTTCGCAGACATATATAATCTCTCTGAAGAAGCCATTCTTCTCCATTCATTTCCCGAGCCTATGGATAATGATGTTCTTCTCACCCATCTCAACGAGTCTTTAAGTAATTCGTCAAACAAAGTTGATTCCCTTTCATTAAATGAACTTCAAACCAAATATCGTCTCTTAGAGATTGAGCATAGATCTAGTTTAGGTTTAGCCAACCGATTTAAACAAATGTATCTTGATTCCCATAGAAAAACCGAACTTTTAAGGAAGAAAATTAGTGACCTTATAGATGACAAAGATCGCATTGCTAATAAAGGTGCACATGCATTAGCAACATTTCAAAAATCTCTTCTCGAAGTACAAATTGAACGAGATGAATCTCTTCGTCAGAATGCTATACTTAATGAGCGAGAAGATCAAATTCGTTCGCTTCTTGTTATAAATAATGATGATGAATTCGCTTGGGCTGCGAAGGTTCTAGATAATGCCAGGAATAATTTAGGTGTTGATGTTAACCTTCATGCCGAGCATACTGCCTTGGTTAAAGACATGATATCCGACGAGAGAAGGTTGTTTATTATACTTTCTTGCTCTTTATCTCTCGTAGTACTTGTTATTGTGTTGTTAATTCATTATCATATGTTTTGCAGAATCCGAGGAGAGATTTCAAACAAGGATTGAAGAACTTGAGTCTGAAAAAGGGGAACTCGCAGAAGACCTTTCTCTTCGCAATAATAAGTATTCTAAGTTGAAGAAACAACTGCAAGCTACAGTGACGAATTTCAACAATAATCGTTGTTCGTTTTCGCAATCAAACTATTGAAATGGTTTGCAATGATCACCGCATTCCTCTTAGTTCATATCCTTGTCTTCGCGATGTTATTCCTGAAGATACGCCTTTCTCGGATGTCTTTGATAGTGAAGCTAGCGAAGAAGAAGATTCTGGCGAAAAGAATGATGGAACTGAAGAATCTGACCAAGAAGAAGAATCCTCAAAGAAATAACTTCTTTTTCTTCTTTCGTTTCTTGTAATACATATACTCTTTCAATCTTCTTGGATTGTCAAATATGAATTCAATCTTCGTTTTCTTTACTTGCGCGTATTTGTCAAGCAATTCTTCTTTATAATTCAACTGACCATCATTATGAATACATAAATCCATCATGTGGAAATGAATAACAAGATTTTATCCTATTCATTCCCATACTTGCCTCTGTTATTCATTTTCAAATGAGAGATTTGACCAATTATATCTGAGTAATGAAATCTCTGACTTCATCCTTTATTATTTGTAACTCTATGATGGAACATAATCGTTTTCGCAAGCTTACTCGCTTCCTCAATTGTATATATGTCTGTATCTTTAATTATGTTGAAGTTCATTATTGCGACAAGATCGTAGGATGTCTTTACGAATGAAGAAATCCATGGATCTTGTCTTATCATTCTTGTGTGGTCTTATTTTGCCTTCCTAATTAAAGGTCTTATTTCGCCACCCCTCGTTGCGACAAAATCGCAGGACGTCATTACATTTTCATGTAATGACCCATTGACCTTGTCTTATCATTTGTTAAGTATTTTTGCCTCTGCAGGATATTTTATCTGCGACAATATAACAGGCTTAAATACTCTTGCGAGTGTAAAATCCCATGACATTGCCGTCTTTGCGACGAAATCGCAGGACGTATTTGCATTTTCATGCAAAAACCCATTGATCTCGCCTTATCCTTGCGTCAGTATTATTGCCTCTACAGGATCATTGCACAAATATGACAAGCCTACATTTTCCTTACGAAAATAAAGTCTCATGACATTTGCGTCTTTTGACACTTATCAGCTCCCTAATGGAGGGTGCCGCCCTTATCTTCTCCCTGGTTGCCCCTTCAAGGAGGCGTACATCGGCCATACAAGACTAGCTCCTCCCATCCGGTCTTAACAACAACCAGTTGTTTTCGCATCCTCTTATCCCTTATACCTATATGGTTTATGGTTACGAGACTGCACCCTAAGTGGAGTTTTCTTCGGGCCGAGTCCAACATATACCAAGACTTGCCAAGAATGGCCGAGACACTTCAAATGCCCTGGGCACTCTTGGCTCAACCGTGTAGCCCCGGCGCCTTGAGCATACACCGACTCCTAGGAAGAGATCCTCGGGCGTCCAACCAGGTATAACCTTATATATATAGTTGGAAATCCAAGGTATCTCCCCGGATAGGCTTTCATGGGCCCCAAATCTTCATGACTCGGTTCCGGGAGCGGTGTAACCTTTTCACCGAGCCATGTCAAGAGATACCCCCTTATATGACGCACTTTAGGTCTTACATTTGCCTCTTGCGAAATGTCATTCGCGAACTAGGGTGTACGCCATAAAGGTTCGTCCCATTCACTCACTCTTTCATTTTTGTTAATTCATTCAATCATTCATTTTGTTTGCGAAACTATAGCACAATCTTACATTATTTAATCATTTTTGTTTTTCAATTCTTCAATCAAATTGTCATACATTCTTGATGGTGAGATCCTCGCATATTTCTTCTTCAATTATTGTTTCTTCCTCTTACTCTGAACAAGCTTTTGTTGTTGCTTTTTGATGATTATTCACTTCTTACACTTTTTGCTCTTGCTACTCTCCGCCTCTACACCATTCAAATCTCTTAATGATTCCTTTCCATCATAATTTCCAACTGTTTCCATGCACTTGTTTCGCAATGTATCTTCTCCTCTTACATCAATGGCATCCACCATTAATCTTTCTCTTCTTTTCTCATCTTTTGCATGTTGCTTCCAGCCCTTTCTTTTCTCAGCTCTCTCTTCGCAGCTCTCCACATCGATCTCATAGCATTTTTGTCCTTCCGTCCAATCTCCTTTTATAATTCCAACACCACTAGGATGGGGAAATTTTATACACTGATGATAGGTTGACGCTACACCCAGAATTTCATGCAACCATGGTCTTCCGATCAATGCATTATAAGGGATTCCACATCGACCACACAGAACAAAATATCAGTAGATAACCCTTGCAAAGGTATGCTCATATGAACTTCACCTTTAGGCTTGTTTGTTGTGCCATTGATACCATATATTTTGTATGTTGAAGGTATCAATTCTGCATCCTTTCCCCCCATAGTCTTGTAAGTATGGTAAAAGAGGATGTTTACTGAGCTTCCAGTATCAATTAATATTCTATTGATTGCCCAACAATTTTCTTCTTCATCATCTTCGCCATCAACAGGTTTTGGATTAATTTCCAATTTTACAACCAATGGGCTATCATGCGTCTCTCTGCCTTCGGGAATCTCTTCTGCGGTGAAAGAAATAATCTGCATTTGCCATTCTTTTAATTGTGATGTCCTCGCAATGTTCAACACTTCCTTATCATCAACATCCCTCGCAAAAACTCTACTGAGTATGTTATCATGAAAATCTTCAATTGTACGATATGAGTGAACAATGGAGTTGCAAAATAAATTTTTAGCCTTTGCTCCAACTTCTATTACGAACGTTTCTTTCCCTTTTGATGGTGGTGGCGGCAATGGTTGAACTTTCTCTTCACTTTTTAGAAAGTGATTCAGCTTTCCTTGATCAATCATTCTAAGGATGATTCTTTTTATGTTTCTGCAGTCATTTGTCAGATGTCCATGAAAACGGTGGTAAGAACAGAACTCATGACTTCTATCACTTGGTGGTGGCTCATTCCCCATGTTCCATGGCGCAGGTATGTTTTCCATCAAGAGTATAGCTTCCCATATTTTTTCTACACTAGTATTCAGTGGTGGCATCTTGATTTCTTCCCATGCTACTCTATGACGTCGCTGCCCTCCATGATAATTCTGTTTTTGACTTCCATAGGCTTCTTGCGAGTGATCAAGTCTCTGAATTTTGTTATTGCCGCCACGGTTATAGTAGTTTCTTTCTCTTTCAAACTCTTCTTGATCTCGGCTTCCCATGGCTACTAACTTTGGTTGTTCATCATTTATCACTCTTTCTTGCTGCCCTTGCGAGGTACTCGCCACTGTGTGTATTAATTTAGGTAACAAACTTTCATTCGCAGCATTTGAACTTGTATTCGCAACCGGGTACGACTCCACCTCATTTTTCCTTTCTTCCAAAGCAATATATTCCTCTTGCAGTTCTCGCAGCTCCATCATCGTGATTGTATTCTTGACTCTAAAAATTTGAATATATAGCAAATTGGTTGCGAACATAGTGTTTTTAAATGATAAAATGAGATATCTTTCATCCACTCTTCCATCCATCTCGCTACACATCGTCTTCCATCTCACAGTTAGGTGTCTTAAACTTTCGCCAACCCTTTGTTTCAGCCCAAATACATCTTCAATTCCCCGGTCGCGAGGAGTTGTTACTTATGTATGCCCCTAAAAATATAGCTTGTAGATGGTTGAATGACGTGATGGTGTTTCTTGGTAAACCTTCAAACCACTTCAAGTGCTTCTCTGTTAAACTTGATGCGAAATATTTGCACAATATAGCGTCATGATTTTCCCACCAGTAACATACATCTTACATACGCTTTGATGTGTTGTATTGCGCAAGTTGTTCCATCAAAAATGCTGGTTAATGCGGGTAAATTGCACTTTGGAGGTATTCCTCCCAACTGCACCTCTAGTGTAAAGGGGGTTTTTGCAGCTTCTTCAATTGCCTCATCCAATTGTCTCCTTCCTCCTCCTCTTCTATTGTTCAACATTCCTCTCATCTCTGCCAACTCTCTTAAGATTTGTTCATTTACATCATGGTTCGAATTTATTGGTCTTTTTAGTTCCGTTTCTCTCCTTCTGCGTTCATGTCTATCTTGATTTTCTTGTTTAGCATTTTCTTCTCTTCTTTCTCTGCGATTTTCTCCTCCATCTCGTTCTCGAATTCGCACACCATTATATCCATCGTTTTCTCTTCTTGGTTGTCTATCAGCTCTCCTTTGTATTCTTTCATACTCTTCATTGATATTTCCATTGTTGCAATTTTGCTCGCGCCTTCTTTCTCGATTGTCATGATTATTCTGCCGAATTGCTTCCTCCAATTCCCGTTCTTCCATTTCTACTCTTAATCTTTCTCTTTCGCGAGCTAGACGCGCCTGTTCAATATAATGCTTTTCGATATGATCTTCAATCTCCTTTTGTTTTCTCTGTGTTTCTCTTCCATGCAGTATTCTTCTTCCTTCTTCCGGATTTTCTTCATCAATTGGATTATTTTGCTGCCTATTTCCTTGATTTCCATTATTTTGGTCACCCTGAAAATCTCTCGACGCGGAATACACACCATTTCCCTTCTTTCGCAGTATCCTTCACCGAGATTTAGCTCTCTTTCTAAATTTTCTTCATTAACATTTTCTACGGGTAACATTCTCCTTCTATCATCTCTAACCGATCCTGACCTTGACCTGGTATTATTTCCCGACCTCCCATTTTGCAACCTCATATTTTCCATTCTTAATTCATGGTTTTGCCTTGTTAAATTTGCGCGTTCTTCCGCTTCTAATCGTCTTTCTTCATGTATTGTTTGTCTCAACGTTTCTAATGCTACGATTTCTTCATTTCTATGAGCTGTTTCTCCCATTTCTTCTCGATTTCTCTCCACTTGTTCATTATTTATCAATTGTTGCACTTCTTCTCTTTCTTCCACATAATCTGATCTCCATGTATGCACGCTCACCCTATCATAATCTACTACTCTATTCGCATCTTGGTTGAATTGGTGGTTGAATTGGTGGTTGAATTTGACCTTCTTCTCTATCTCTTGCGTTTATTCTTGATGGTTCACCTACTTCATTTATCCTTTCTCCAGCTAATCTCCCACTTCTCCTCACAATTGTTGGTTGTTCTGATGCATTCCTTCTTCTAGCCATTTCTCAATTTTAGTAAATTGTTGAGAATTTTCCGAAATTTCTTTCTTGTTACTCCTGATTCTTTCAATTCACAAGGTTGATCTTCTACTCATCCCTGTTTCTAGCGCATATGTAGTTGCAGGAAATCCCACAATACACCCCTCACAAGAATTTACTTTACTAATCCATTTGAAGATGAATAACTATATATTTTTATTGATTATCTTCTTGAAATGTTTACAAGGATAGATAGAACAGAGCTAAAGAAATTACAATCACTCTAGATTTTCTCTCTCCTAATGACTTGCTTAACAATTCAAAAAGAACTCTCCCTCAACAGACTAACTCAACCCTTTATATAGGGTAATACACAATGGATGACAAATAAGGCAGTCCTTTATTTTCTAGGGATGACTCGCGAAGTGTCGCGAGTGTTATAAACACTCTTCTTTGCGACACTCCTAAATTTCGCCAAGTCTTCACACTTTTCTCATGTTTTGACTGTCGTCATCCATTGCGTCATTTATATTACTTCCCTGCGACGCCTTCGCAATGTAGTCATTTATTACTCTCGCGAAGTATTGATGTCGCGATATTCTGCTCCTACAATCGTAAAGGAAATCACTTATATAGGCTTAACCTGTGGGAGGCAGATTTGGTTTAAAGTCTTCAATTGAGTTGAAGCAACTCTTAGTTAGAGTGACGTCATCTAAGGGAATCAATTGCGCGGAGTCCTGCTGGGATTCAAGAGGCGTAAGGAGCGCGATTGTACCTGAATCGGTGTGAGACTGAGTTCGGGCTCAACTACATTCCAGACCGAAGTTAATAGGTGGTAGGCTAGTATCTGTAGTGGCTTAATACAGTTTGGTGTTCAATCTAGACTAGGTCCCGACGTTTTTCTGCATTTGCGGTTTCCTCGTTAACAAAACTTTTGTTGTCTATGTTATTTCTTTTTCCACATTATATTGTTTATCTTAATAATTGAAATATCACAGGTTGTGCGCTAATCAATCAAAGTAGATACATATGACCTTGCTTGTTGGATACGACTTGATTGATTCTTGGATATTGATCTTTGGTACCGTCCAAGTTATCTCTTTGTAAAGGCTCACGGATTTGGTTATGTAAACGTTCTAATTGCAAGAGAGAGAGAGAGATATAACTCTAGATACTATTCCTTGATTAAGTATAGCTCTCGGAGTTGTGTTGAGTTTGTCCATGCAGATTGCCTACGAAAAATTTGGTGGTGTATTTTGGTACCCCCAGTATTTTCAATTGGTATTAGAGCAGGCAAACAAGTTAAGACCTAACAAGTTTGTGTTTGAAGCAGTCTGACTATATGGATATCAGTAAAATCTCAATAACATACACCGGAGTTTTCTATGAATTCTTCAGAGTTCATTTTCCTCGAGACTGTTTATCTCATGGGATGCTCTCAAGACTTCTAATGTTCTTGTGAATTGAAAAGAATCAATAGAAAAAAATAAAGAGTCCTTCACCAAGGTTAGAAACAAGATTCGTCCTGTT
Source organism: Papaver armeniacum (assembly GCA_023531295.1). Classification (NCBI taxonomy): domain Eukaryota; kingdom Viridiplantae; phylum Streptophyta; class Magnoliopsida; order Ranunculales; family Papaveraceae; genus Papaver; species Papaver armeniacum. The sequence continues at coordinate 146,916 of JAJJWW010015944.1, read as the reverse complement.
AAAAGTAATAAGCTACATTGTCTTAAAAGATTGCTGATCAGAATTTTTAAGGATTGTGACAAAGAGGGATTTGTAGACGAATATCTCGATATAGCTTTTGAAAAAACTTTTAAGATCTTGGAACACCTTGGATTGATCTTGATAAAGGTTAAGTCCGTACGATATTCTGACACTAGTAAAGCTTGCTTTCAATGTGGAGTATTCGGACATGTCAAAAATTCTTGCACCTTTACTGCAACGATATTGACTGCTCCTGATGATTACGGAAGACCATCTCATAATCACAATAAGAAGGAAGAAACTAAACCGAAAGACTGTCAAGCCATAATGGTTTGTGAGCATTCTTCTCATCCAACCTCTTGTTAACAAAGTTTTGGCATCACCCCATCATGTATTTTATCTTGAGATTGAGCAAGCAGTTGTAAAGGGTTGTTTCTATTTGTATTAATGTTCTGTGATATATCTATCAAGAGTTTGAATGTGGTAATTGATCCTGGATGAAGGAAGGTTCTTGTAATCAAAAGTGATCAAAACATCACATATTGTTGAGCTAGATCCAATTTTACGGTGTCATAGATCAGATTAGATTACAACACTTCTAAAGTACACGTACTCCCTATTCCTTCTTCGTCCTTATGTTCACAAACGGGATTAGAAGTTGAGTTTAGGTTGTTGTTTCACAATTTTTGTTCATTTTTTCTTAATAGTAAGAAGGTTTGTCAAGAAGGAGGCAATCTAGCCATCATCTTCAAAAGGAGCCACTCAAGTAAGTTCAAATCTACTTTATTTGAATTTATAGTATGGCAAGAACTAAAGGAGTTAGTAAGAAACCCAAGACTAAAGAGATTCTTGAACCCAATCTTCTACAAGAACCTAGGGTCATACTTGTTAATAATGATTGTCATGAAACCTATGAGAGAATTTCTACTAGAGAAATTATTCTAGAAAGGAAATTAGAAGAAGATAATGTGAAAATAGAAGATCTAGCTTGTTTTGATAAATATGAGTTATGAAACATATTTTGTGGTTTTGGAAAAGGATTTAACTTACTTACAAGAGTATTTTATGCAAATATTTATGATGTTGATCTTAAGATGATGTGTTTTAGTACTATGATTGGAAGAGAAAAGATTGATGTTAATCGAGAATTAATTTCGCAACTCACTAATATTCCTATTGGTGATTTTCGCCTTCCAAGACCCAAGGGAGAAAAACCATCGTGCGAAACCATTTCTCTCAAGATTTGTGGAAAGAGTGTTGGTTGGAAAGATGAGAAGTTTCCTACCGAAGAGATTAGCATGGCTTTAAAGGTCTTTGGAAAGTTTGGTCTTCACACTTTTGTCCCTCCACGGTTGAAGATGCTCGTTGGAGTCGTGACTTTGCGGAGTTAGTTTATTTTCTTGAAATGGGTACTCAAGGTCTTGACATTTGTGGATGGATTATTTATCAAATGGTAACAATGAACTTATACAAAAAAGAAATTGGGGTTTCCTTATCTTCTTGAACGCATTTGTGGAGAATTCGATATTGACCGGATTGGAAACTCTATTGGAGCTCCCATTTTAGTTCGTGAAAGTACATTCAAACGTATGAGAACGAACGAGAACAAAATAAAAAGGGAATCTATTTCATCTCTTGAAGGTTCTTGTGATCCGACAGTCTTGAGTCTTCTTCAAAGAATGCACAAGGATGTTTGCAAGATCAACTACAAGATAAAAGGAATGCAAAAACTACTATGTGTGATTGCTACAAAATTTCCCGATATCTAGGACGAAATAGATAAAATTCAAGCTTCTATGGGTGATTCCGATGATGAACAAATTGAATAAACCTTGGTATTATTTTGTTTCTCTTATTTGTCTAGGAAACTTCTTGTGAGAATTTATTCTTACTTTGGAGAAGGATAACTAGGGTTTGGTATAGCAAAAATTGTGATTATACAAGCTATTTCCAACGATTTTCATCTTGCATGTTTTTAGTTTTATTTATTTAAATTCTAGAGTTGTTGGAAGATGAACTTGCTGTATGTAATCATTATTGGTTTAATTATTGCAAAAGTCTTATGAAATATTTGTGTTAGAGCATTGCTCGGTCGAACTCGCAAGTCTTGTTATCTCAAGCTTGTTTGTCAAGTTTAGGTGATCAAAACTATAATTCTTGATTTCTAGTCTACTTATAGCTATGTCTCGGATTAGAATAGAATGCGTAGTTGAGATTTAGACTTCACGACGTTCATCGATTAAAGACGAAGATCTACTAAGGAGCGCTTGGAAGAACTTCATCAACAAAAGTTATGTGAAGACTAGAACTTATCTATCACTCAGAAGTCTATTCTATTCTATCTCCTAATGAGACTAAGTCGTATAACTATATAGACTTTTATATTATACACATTTGATATTTCGAGCTGAGTTTAACTCGGTTATCTATTTCTCGAAATATGTGTTGGAAGCTTTTTTCTTTAGCCACGTTCATCATATTCTTGACAAGTTTAGTTGGAAACAATTTATTTGTTGGAAACTAAATAATAAGTCAAAAGATGATCATGTGAAAATCGCCTTGAAACATCTTACATGATTTGTGTGAGACAATCATTTGATGTCGACTCGGAAAGTTTCGTATCGATCATTCAATCACTTGAAAATTACTTATAAGCTAATAGTTTGTGTGAGACAGCTACAGGTCCGGGCCAACCGGCCGGCCGACCATGTCGCGGCCGTGGCCGGTCCCATGCCTCCCCGTCTTTTAAATTTATTTTTATTATTTTCCTCATCTCTTGAAACTCCCTCATTCTAGCAAACTTCCTCGTTTGAGAAAAACTCCTAATTTTCCATATTTCTCCATACAAGATGAAAAATAATAATAATAAATAGGGAATAGCGTAACGGGACCGGCCCACCGGCCGGCCGGCCATGCCATGGCCGTGGCCGGTCCCACGCCTCTATAATTCTTTATTTTATCATTATTATTTCTCTCATCTCTTGAAACTCTCTCGTTTGAGCAAACTTTTGAAAAGTCAAATGATCTCACGGCCGTCCGAACTTCTCACGACGAATATTAAAATATTATTATTTTAATATTCTCAAAATATTGGTCGCATGAGCAAAGTCATATTTGCTCATTCATGCAAAATTGAGAATTTCAGTCAAGATCAAACTCTTATGAAAATCCAAAATATTGCTCGAACGCACATCAGAAAATATCAAAATTCTCAGAATTGAGCCAGGAACAACATGGTGACACGGGCATGCTACTGGTCGGCCAAGGTCGGCCCTTTGGCTTGCAAAAGCGGGTTTCACCCCTTTTGATGATTTTGACCTAATTAATCTTCTACGATTCATATTGGGTTCAAACTCTTGCAAACAAATTTGAATTTGATCCATTGACCATCAACTGGTCCCACGACCAAGGGACGATTTCATACCCCTTGGTCGGTCCCTCTTCTCTTCATAATTACGTTTTACCATCTAATGCTCATACGAGCATTATTTTAATAATGATTAAACAAGCATTTAATTATCCTTTGACCAACTGGTCTACAAAGGACTTTGGTGCATGCTCATTCGAACACCCAGGCGCTACATAGTCGGCCACCATCTCATATAGCCGGCCCCTCTCTCACTCATTGGTTGATTTTCAGTAAATCATCCATTGATCAATCATTAATCAAAAATTAGGGTTTCGAACCTAATGCTCTACAAAGCATAATTTTGAACAGGTTCAAACACCAATTAATTTTATGATTGATCCAGCAATCAATATTTTAATTAATTATACAATATTCAATCCAGCTACAAGTATTTTTAACTAGTACAACCGTTGCCATGGTGGGAGGGCTGACCGAAGAAGAATATGAAGATGGGGTTTGTCTGCAACTACTTTCGTCCTATTTCAGAAAAAGTGATACTTTCCCTCTGTTTCAGAAAAAGTGATACTTTCGCTCTGTTTCAGAAAAAGTGATACTTTCGCTCTGTTACAGAAAAAGTGATACTTTCGCTTCGTTTCAGAAAAATGATACTTTCGCCCCGTTTCAGAAAAAGGGATACTTTCGCCCCGTTTCTGAAAAAGGGATACTTTCGCCCCGTTTCAGAAAAAGTGATACTTTCGCCCCGTTTCAGAAAAAGTGATACTTTTGCTCTGTTTTAGAAAAGTGATACTTTCGTCCCGTTTCAGGATAAGTGATACTTTCGTTCCGTTTCTGGAACGGAGCGAAAGTAACACTTTTCCAGAAACGGAAAATTAGTCGATCCATTAACCAAAATATGGTTGCATGATGTGTTATGCATCCTTTGTGGTGGTTTGCATAATGCTATACATTCAATTTTCGAAAATTGTGCCTAAAGTGAAAGTATCACTTTTCTTAAAACGGGGGTGTTAGAGCATAGCTCGGTTGAACCCACCAAGCGTTGGTATGTCAAGTTTGGTTGTCACATTTTAGTGTGTCAAAACTCATCTAAAGTCACTTGATTGTATACTAGATTCAACTTCGTTTAGGTTAGACTAGAAAGTCTAGGAATTTTGAGACATACAAGTATTACTCCGAAGACCTGAAAAAAAGTGAAGAAGAAGCGAACTACAACGACAACATCATCCTTCCACTTGAGGTTAGTAATATTGACTTGAACTGTTTCCTTCCTAACGTATCTTTCAAGTCGTGCTATATTGAAAACATAACTGCGAAGCTGTATATACTGTACATATTCCATAATACTCTAGTGATGTGAGTCATATTTGTAAGATCATAGTGTTAGGGAATTAGACTACGAAGTATAACGCTTATCTTTTGAACTTCGTAGATATGACATCGACATAATATGTTCTGATTATGTGAATGGGTTATGGTGAAGATTTCATCCTAGGAAACAATGTTTTGCATTTGATTAAAGGAAGTACATTCATGAACTTGTTTTATGAATCAAAAGGGAAATCATTAGGCATATTGGTACGGCTATTCATTGCAAATCTTTGGATTACCAATATGTGTGAGATGGTAGAACCGATCATAACTTTGTTATGTATCTTGGTATAACTAATCACAATGTCTCGACTTATGATATGGTATTACTCTTTCAAGTTCCACTTTGATAGTAAGAGGTTAGTATTTGAGAATATCATAGTTTAGGGAATTGACGAGAAATTGATGTAGAGAATTAATCTCCATCATCCTTCCACTTGAGGTTAGTAATATTTACTTGAATAACTGTGATGTGAGAAAACATATTTGTAAGATATTCCATAATACTCTAGTGATGTGAGTCAATTTGTAAGATCATAGTGTTAGGGAATTAGACTACGAAGTATAACGCTTATCTTTTGAACTTCGTAGATATGACATCGACATAATATGTTCTGATTATGTGAATGGGTTATGGTGAAGATTTCATCCTAGGAAACAATGTTTTGCATTTGATTAAAGGAAGTACATTCATGAACTTGTTTTATGAATCAAAAGGGAAATCATTAGGCATATTGGTACGGCTATTCATTGCAAATCTTTGGATTACCAATATGTGTGAGATGGTAGAACCGATCATAACTTTGTTATGTATCTTGGTATAACTAATCACAATGTCTGACTTATGATCTGGTATTACTAGTTTTTTATTGATTGGTGTAACCGATCCAAAGAAATACCATGAGTATATGGTAACCGGTCTGGTAATTGATGTAACCGATCCTGGTAACTGATGTAACCGTTCCTGGTAACTTGTGTGAACGATCACAAGTATTTCCATATTAAGGTATAACCGATCCTAGTGATTGGTAGAACCGATTGAACCCATGTATATGATTTCGTATTTGATCAATCACATAGTAATCTTGGAATACATGTGAACCAATTCTAAACTCGTTTGGAAGTGTGGTATAACCGATTCCAAGAATGTAAATCCATGTAAATATGAATAAGGATTTACAGTGAAAAGATGTCCACATACTTGTAACACATACAATAACTCTTATCTTTTATTGTTCAGAGATATTCCTCAGTACTCAAGGAGATCCTGTGCCGAAATAAATTGAGAATCTTTTAATTAAGGTTTTTGGTTTTATATGCTTTAATTACCAGCAATTAAATGCATATCTCTAGAGAATAAAAAATAGTAATGTGCATTTACTAATTGGAGACTTTCTACTGAAAGATTTTGGAAATTTTGGACAAGCATTTATATGCTATTCATTGCATATCTTGAGAATATTTTCGGTTTTGGAAATTCCTTGGTGTCCAAACATCCTTGGTCTATAAATAACTAAGTTTTTATTTCTAGCAAACTATCCTAAGAGCCAAACAAACTTCATCTTTTTTTTGTTTCTGGTGGAGCCGTCTATTCGGAGAGGAAAGTATCCTAATTAGGTGAAATCTCTTATGACCACTCGTTTAAAGACTTTTGTAGGATCAAGAAGCTCTACGAGTACCATTGGTGGGAAACTAGATAATTGCAGTGGTATTAGTTTTCAATTAATTTGATTGACTAACGGTTATTGAAACTTTGATTGCACCTAGTTTGTTTATTCTTGAGAATCTTCTCTTCTGATATAAGATTCAATCAAACTAGATCGAAGTATCGACAGGGTCTTTAGAACTGTTTTTAGATCTAAATACATCTTGTGATAATCCATTATTAACAGACTCTGTTCTGTGTGTGATTGATCGCAAGAGATTCAAGTGGTGTTGTGCAGGTGTTTATTGAAGATTAAAGAAGATTTGAAGACGAAGAAGATTTCTTATTTGGTTATCATATCTTTGGGTGTGCACAAACCTTGATCGGCTGGGATCCAACTAGAATTGCGTGAGATCGGCATCGCTTTAAAGTACATTGTTGGAATCTATATTGATTGATTGTGAATCTAAACTTGACTACTTTGGTAGTTATTGGATAGATTGATCTAACCAGGCAAAGGAGTTTATTAGATTAAACGGAAGAGCCTTTCCGTATGACTTGAGATATCTTTATCTTGAAAGAATCGAAAGAGTTGTTACCAAACAGATTTGTTGTTCCTTTACTGTTTGGAATACGATCCAAAGGAATTGTTCCAGTGCGTGCACTCATCGAAGTCGGAAGCGCAGGGATACTGGGGAAACTAAGTGAACTAGGAGTAGTTGCTTGGTCTCAACTATACGAAGTTGGTTTAGATTTTGTATAGCGGCTTAATTCTGAGAGTATTCAATTGTGGACTAGGTCCCGGGGGTTTTCTGCACTTGCAGTTTTCCTCGTTAACAAAATCTTGTTGTGTGATTTACTTTTATTTTCCGCAATTATATTTGTTTATATAATTTAAAATAAATTACACAAACGTTAACTCCGACATACCTGTTATCAAGTATCACACTTTGGTAGTCGTATTATCTCGATCTCGTATCTATAGACAATCACACAAAGTGTGAATACCAATTTGTTGCATTGTCTCGACTTTGTCCATAGACGATCACTTTCGGTAAGAGGACTTATAGGTGGATACTTAAAAGATTGTGGTGTATTTGGGTACCCTCGTCTTTTCAGGAGGGAGTACATACGTTTTTTTTTTGAAGCATGTACATACATTTTATTAGTTGCAACGGAAAATTAGTTGATGCATAAATCAAAATATGGATATATAAAGTATTATGTATCCTTTGTGGTGGTTTGCATAATGGATATACATTTAATTTTCTAAAACTGAGCCTAAAATGATAAACACCTCCGAATTTTTCGTAAAAACTCTAAATTCGATATTGTTGTTTGTACTCATTGCGTAGATTTTTTTATAACCTTTACAACGAGATAAAATTGTAAAATTCCAAGGCACATAGTTTTAGATATGTTATATTAAAGTTTGCTTTCCAATTATACCCCTAAAAATATGATACATAAGGAGTTATAGTAATTGGGCCAAAAGGGAGGGGCATTTTCGGATTTTCAGGTGCACACTACCAAAAAGAAGTGACTACCAAAAAGAAATCCAATCTTTTTGTGTCAATTGATCACTTACTATTTACAAAAAAATGGCCATATAAAGCTCCTCCCTCGCTTCGCACGGTCGGCCCAATTAATATTTTATTTGGTCCCTCTACCAATAATTCATTGGTCGAGCAATCGCTAAAACTAGCAATATTCGCCCAAACTAGCAATATTTGCTTTTCTCATCTATCATCACTAAATTGCTTAAGTTAGCAAAATACACGATCAACAGTTTTATCAGTATTTTACAACCAATATTTTATTGGTTTATCAACCAATATTTGGTTCGTCAGTCGACCATTATAATCTCGTTTTGTCATCTGAAAATTCATGACGATCGAATGCTCAACAACATTTTCTATCAACAGGTCCATAATCGAGAAATCTCATTAGACCGCCGTTCATTCATCCAAATCATCAGAGTATCAATGTCTCAGCTGACGCATATATTTCATAAATTCATTAGACTCAACGTTTATGCATCTATCCCAGCAGACATGCACAATCCATGAATCATAGAGCATTCATTAATCGTGCTCAATTCATCAAGGCTAAGACTCATGGTATAGTCAAGTCAACAATTGACTAATTAAATACACGTCTGCCTTGCACACTCCACGTTCATGAGACATCAATCATGTCACATGGGGGATATTCACTAGGGTTTTGTTCTGGCGGCCTACAGCACGTGTGTACACCCACAATGAGAAATGTGAGTAAGTCGTGCAAGCAGTTGAAGGAGTTATCAAAGTAGTGGATGGACAATCAACCATGTCTCCGCACGACGTGGAACTGATTTAACCACGATTTCCCACTTTCCCACTCTTTCACTCCGGCAACCGTCACACTTACTGGGATCAATGTGTTTACTACTCTCGCAATATAAATAAGTTACTGAGTCCATGATTAAAAAAATGCTCAAGGAGACAAAATTCAATCGATCAGAACTTATTTTATTCGAACTCAACAGTTCACAGAAAACTTGCAGAAGTCTACAACACATCCACAATCCTTGATCATCATTGATCTCACACACTTCTCAGCTTCCCTCCTACAGATCCATCTTTGTGACTGAATTGACTCTACAGATTAAACGACCATTGTCTTGGTTTAGGCCGGAGTCCTACAGATTGATCTCTCGAACTCAAAGCACTCCCGTGCAGTACATCTGTTTGCTAAAGATTTAGGAAATTTGCTCGTTCGAGGAATCGCTCGTCTCTCCACTTTTCCTCAAAAAACAGCGAATCGTTTTCACCCATTAACAGATTGGCGACCACAGTGGGAGATTAATCTCTCGGTTGCAATCCCAATTCTTCAAAGATGGTCGATCTTAGGTCAGGTTCAGTTACAAATCATATCCCCAATCCAAAAAATGCTAGCACGCAACAATGGTGGTACTCCAGTCACTCTTCCCGTTTCCAATAGCGGCGCTACTGATGCTACCACTCAAATCAACAATACCGGTGGCCATGATGAAACTAACACTGGTACATGCAACAATCCTCTCTTTGGCCGAGCTCCTGAGTAAATCAGAGAAAATCCACCCACCATAGTTGATCTCATGAAGGTTTAGAAAGTTCTCGCTAAAAATCAGACGTACATGGCTACAACACAAAAAGAGTCATGCACTTATCTCAAGACTCTCACCGACAAGTTGTTGATTGAACAAGCCCATCCCCAACATCTGTCTGAAAAAGGAAAAGCTAAGGAAACATCCTATACCGCTGATTGAAATCTCCCCAATTAACATCCTGGAAGATGATGAAGTCCACAATGTTGTAGACAATCCACCAGCAAAGGAACCATCAAGTTTCATCACTCATGAAGATTTGGAACGCTTTTTGGAGAATCGTGAGAAAGACAAGACACCATCAGTCCATCGTCACCAACCTACATATCCTTATGCTATACAGAGAGTTCCTCTTCCAAAAGGTTACACTTCTCCAACATTCACACTTTATGATGGAATAGGCAATGCTCGAGAACACGTTTCTTGGTTCTTGGAGTCATTAGGTGAGTATGAGTACAACCATGTCGTCCGTCTGAAGGAGTTTTCAAAGTCTCTGACAGGCAAAGCATACACCTGGTACGATAATATTGTACCAGGAAGCATCGCTAGTTGAGGATAAATGATTAATGCTTTCTACAGAAAGTACTTCTTTGTTTCAGAACAAGTTACTCTCTCTAACCTGGGAAAGATGTTTCAGAGGAACAATGAACATCCCAATCATTATGTGAAAAGGTTCAGAGTCCAAGCTTTGGATTGTCATGATCCAAATGTCACAGAGCAGCAACTTGTATACTTGTGCATAAATGGAATGATCCCAATCTACATAGCCTTACTGGAAAATCTACGATTCCAGACTTTCTCAGAAATTCTTGAAGCAGCCAAACGATCGTCAACTACTGCATCTGCTTTATTGGAAAGAGCAAAGACTACCAAATTCGAGGAACCTTGTGAAACTCGCAGCAGCCGACATCTGGTCAACAAACAATACAATCTCCAACCTCCCACAAACGTTGTTGCTGAAGGGAGAAAAAGGAAAGCCGAGGAACAACAGTATGAGCACGCTTCTCCAATATCCCAGGCTCCTCCAAAAGCGTCAAAGAAGGATAATCAAACCTGAAATGCACAAGCCCCGACCCAGCGTCAACAGACAGGAAATGACCGGACATACTCAAACTTCCTCTGCCCATTGAAGAAGTAATCCAGTTGCTGGAAGTCTGGATCCAAGATGGTGCAATCTAATTTCCGTATATCAGGAGAGAGCCGACCGAGGAAGAAATGGGGAATCCTAGGTATTGTCGCTTTCATAGATTTGTCAATCATCCGACGAGTGACTGCAATGTTTTGAAGCGCATCTTCAAGGAAAGGATCGAATCATGAGAGCTTAACCTGGGACTGAAGTAGTGCGCAGGGACACTCTTCCAGTAAGGACTTTCACTTTCTCTGAACAATCTGTAAAGAAGCTGTTCAATCATTGGTCGAGTATATATGTGAATTTCTCTATCTGTCGAAGGCACAAAGGAAAGACATCTTCACAGCACTAAATCACATCGTGTAAGGAAGACATTTGTCCATTCCGAAAATACTTCTTGATCCTCCAGCCGCAGACAAAGAGATGTACGACTGGGGACTTCTTACCACAGTCAATCTCAAAGGAAACGAATTTGAGAGAACATTGATCGATGCTGGCACCGCTACCAATGTTATTCCACTGAAAACCCTCAGAGCTGCAGGCATCACTCGACAAGAAGCTAGTCATGCTCCTATCTCAATCAGAGACCATGAAGGAACGCTCAGAGATGCTTATGGCTACATTACTCTCAAGATGAAAGAGGGTTCAACCTGGACAGAAACCAAGTTTCACATAATCAGGGAGGATCCAGATATGACAAGATCCTCGGACGAACGTGGATCCATGCTGAAAGTAGGACTACTGAAAAAGCGCCTCTGGCTACACATCTCTCTGACGAGGAAAGTTCCGATCCAGAAGATTTGGTGGACATTCAATTATCGATGCACTTGGAGGAATTTCGAACTCTGATAAAATTGAAGCAAGAACTTGGAGAAGATGCATCGACATTCGTCAAGAAAGGAAAGACATGTTCACATCACTAAATCACATCGTTTCATAAAGACGTCTGTCCATTCCGGAAATACTTCTTGATCCTCTAGCCACATACAAAGAGATGTACGACTAGGGACTTCTTACCACAGTCAATCTCAAATGAAACGAATTTGGGAGAAATTTGATCGATGCTGGCACCTCTACCAACGTTATTCCACTGAAAACCCTCAGAGCTGCAGACATCACTCGACAAGAAGCTACTCATGCTCCCATCTCAATCAGAAACCATGAAGGAACGCTCATAGATGCTTATGGATACATTACTCTCAAGATGAAAGTGGGTTCAACCTGGACAGAAACCAAGTTTCACATAATCATGGAGGATCCAGGATATGACATGATCCTCGGATGAACATGGATCCATGCTGAAAAGTGGATTACGGAAAAAGCGCCTCTGGATACACATCTCTCTGACGAGGAAAGTTCCGATCCAAAAGATTTGGTGGACATTCAATCATCGATGCACTTGGAGGAATTTCGAACTATGATGAAATTGAAGCAAGAACCTGGAGAAGATGCATCGACATTCATCAAGAAAGGAAAGACATGTTCACATCACTAAATCACATTGTGTCAGAAAGACGTCTGTCCATTCCGGAAATACTTCTTGATCCTCTAGCCACAGACAAAGAGATGTACGACTAGGGACTTCTTACCACAGTCAATCTCAAATGAAATAAATTTGGGAGAAATTTGATCAATGATGGCACCGCTATCAACATTATTCCACTGAAAACCCTCAGAGCTGCAGGCACCACTCGACAAGAAGCTACTCATGTTCCCATCTCAATCAGAGACCATGAAAGAACACTAAGAGATGCTTATGGCTACATCACTCTTAAGATGAAAGTATGTTCAACCTGGACAGAAACCAAGTTTCACATAATTAGGGAAGATCCAGGATATGACATGATCCTCAGACGAACATGGATCCATGCTGAAAAGTAGACTACTGACAAAGCGCCTCTGGCTGCACATCTCTCTGACGAGGAAAGTTCTGATCCAGAATATTTAGTGGACATTCCATCATCAGTGCACCTGGAGAATTTCGAACTCTGATGAAATTGAAGCAAGAACCTGGAGAAGATGCATTGACATTCATCAAGAGATATCATTCCACGCTCAGGAAAGCTCACTCCTCTTATATGTATGTCATTTATTCTCCCACACGCTCTCCTAGCATAGAGACTCAATCCTACCAGCAACTATGTTGTTTCAAGACGCTATGAATGAGAAGCTTCACCATGAAAATATTTTACCAAGTGGTTGAATCAGGCACTTCTCCGAAGCGAGCATCTCAGTGAAACATTCATTCCCGAAATGATGCCTCAACACAAGGAATATCTTGGGTATTCTCCCTGCATGAGTGTCCATATGTGCCACAAAATCGGAAAGCTTCGATGACTGCACAAGCATGGAATCACACTGTAAAAGGAATGCCGAACCAGCAGAATATATTCAGATATAAGAAGACCAAACCTAAGACATTCAATGATTAAGGGATTTGACGCTTTGACGCTCAACCATCTAAGGTTTGAAGTAGTTAATGATTTTCTTAATTAATTCATATTTTCAATTTTTTCAAAATATATGCAATATTTGCATCAAGTAATTGAATCCCTTTCAGCAATCAATCTCAATTCATTTCAATCAAAATATCTATCATACTGGAAGAAAATCCCTATAACTGTCAATCACCTACTCCTCCAAGGCCAACCAAAAGTAAAAAACATCTCATCTCAGAGCGTTATATTCTACATAAGCCTTCAAATTGTACACTCAATCAAAGAGTACAACTTCGGGAATGTCGCCCCTAGCTTTAGCACGAATATCTTGACGACGACACGCTGAACTACAATCGATAAGTTTTCACCATCCCCATGATAATACTTCTCAAGCATATGCAACTTCATTCATCAATGGATGTCGTAAACTCCTTTAACTCTGCTAAATGAATGAACACCTCTAGGATGCACTGGGGACTTGAATTTATTGGAAATATCAATTCAAATATATTTCAATAAATGTGTTACATATAACAAGTCGTTGCAACCTGATGTGATTCCATGAAATGTCATCAAAGTAACCTCTCTACATCACAAACCTTACACAACTAAGGAACTTCTTCTCCTCACGGATCACACCCAGAATAGAGACTGCCAACATCGGTTCCTTGAAAAAGCCACTTCACAGTAAAGTCATACTTTTCAGGAGAATTTGGGTTGAACTCCCAGTACACGTTTATCTTAGCAATGCTCAACTCACCAATTAGTTCGTGAATATAAAGACTCATTGGATGGAGGATCAAAGACTATGTCGATAATCATGATTCTATCTTTTTGGTCTCTGGAGCAACTCCAACCATGATCTCAATACGAACAAAGATCTCCGGAGCAAAACCATGATCTCAACATGAACAAATATCTCTGGAGAGAAATCATGTGATGGCTCAGTCTCTTATATTCGAAAGTTGGGGTCAAACATCGAACTCCGACATCGTATGAAGTTTCAACAACTTCCAGAGCGGACGACGTGCAAGTAAGAATTTCTAGACGGGATTTATAACACTCACAGTCGAGTGACCTCCACCTAAAAGTTTCAAAGACGCAAGAAAATGGATACTTTTGCAGCAAGCTTATCTGACTAAATTTTGCATTGTCTTGCGCAAAGCGGTAACTTGGAACAATTGATGAAGAATCTAAGGACAAGTCATTCTCTCTATACAGAGGTCCATTACAACATATCCAAAATTCACAACAATTGCATGAACAAGCTAAAAATTTCTGAAGAAGAATCGTGATCTTTCATGCATATGGACGTTCATTCACTTCATTCAATCAGAGGCAAAGAGACAAGCAACATTTCTGATATTCATAAAGCAAAAGTTCTGAAATAATCAAGGCAACATATACACTTACGAAATCAAAATATGTTCAACTACTACAGTGATTGATCGTCAGATTCGTCATCATCTTCACGATCAGAATCTTCTGCAAGTTATTCTTCAGAATCATATTCAGAGTTTTCCTCAGAAATCTCTTCGAGATGATCTTCAAGATCAAGTGGTCATCTTCTACGCATTCAACTTGGAAATAAATCTTGGTCAATCGTTCAGCCTCCATACCATATGAATATGGATCAACTTCACGACCAACAGGTTCCCAGGCAGGTTCAACTTCATATGCATCTGGACCAGAGGCTACGCCTTCAATGAAAGATCGTGGTTCATCCTTAGCCGCTAATCTTGCCTTCTGAAGCCGAAGCCGTTTTTTTCGATAAGTATCGAGCTTTTCATCTTCATCCCTCTTCTTCTGGGATATTTCATCGCGTCTCTGCTTTTCTTCCGCATCCATTAAAGTCAAAAAAGCATAAGTTCTATCACGGACTATTTTCAGAAGATCGAGGGGCATACCACGAATCAATTATCTGCCTTGCCGAAGGGACGATCCACCCTAGCGTGAACATCTGCAAAATTCCTCATCTTTGGTTTGGTATGTAGAGACCCGCAAGAACGTCAAAGCCATTTGACTGGTCTAGAGAGGATCAAGAGACGATTTAACTGTTAATGACACGATTAAATAAATATAAACAAAAATTAATAGAAATTAATAAAATAATAATTTGAACACGATACCAATAAATATATCTCGAAAAGTTATGTGAAATGGACTACTCAAATGCGTAAATCGGTTTCCGGACGAATAAGAAACGAGACTCGGAAATTTGGATGTCGGAGTTTGACTAAGTCAACCGGAGTTGACTCAACTGTTGACCGTTTGACCGGGATGTTTGAATGGACCTATGGTTAGTAAAAGGTCAGCTCTTAGTAAATCTTTAAGGTTAGTAATAGTAAGAACCATTAGGTGTAAAGGAGGTGTAAGATTATATATATTATTCAAACTAAAAGTTTAAGCTTATCTCCATCACGTGAAGATATATGGCGAAGGTGGTGATGTTTCTCAATTAGAGAAACAGAGTGATGGAAAGAAGGGGAGTGGTGTAGTCGCAGGAAATCCCACACTACACCCCTCATAATATTTCATAGATCTAAATCTTATTAATCATCTTAATTTCAAATATAAATACTAGAAATATAAATTGACACAAGGATTTTTACATGGTTCGATCAATGTGATCTACATCCATGGTTCTTCACTATGATTGTTGAGATTACATTAGTATTTCATTTACAATCTCCATTAATGGATATTTGGTAGAGCTCTAGATCTAGTTTTTTGGGGAAGAAGATGATAAAGAAAATAAAGTTTCTCTCTCTAAAATAATATCTCTCTCTCTCTCCTACCAAAATTATCCCCCCTTTTCTCTCTCCTGCTCTCCTCTTTATATAAGATATTACATAGTGGTTGACAGCTCACATACAACTAACCTAACCTTTAATTTCGGATCTGATTTGCGATGTTCTCGCAATAGTATAAATGTTAAGTCTCGCAGACACTCTAGTTTTCGCAGGATCATCACGCTTTTCTCCTGTTTCGCCATCGTCATCTCATTACGTCATTCTTCAAACCAACCTGCGACACTCGCAATGTGTTGTAGATGAAAACTTCGCAAATATGTCCTTCTGGCGATATTCTGATCCTACATCTTGCCTCTTTTTTCTTGAATATTGCTTGAAGAGCGATCTTTAAGAAAAAATCCGTTGTTGTAGTAGTCTTTGATCTTTATTGATGAAGGAATGAGCGGAAGAATACTGGACTTGAAAAGTACGTACTTGCCTCTATTCTTTTGCGAAGCTCCGAAGCTTTGCGAAATAAATTAGAAGTATCAACCCTTGAAGTACAAGATGTATGAAGTATCCTTAAAGAAATATAAGAAGTACTTAATCCTCGAAGTATATAAGAAGTATGAAGTATCTTTTGAGAAATATAAGAAGTATCCGTCCTTGATTGCGAATAAGAAGTATTGCGAACTAATCATGCGAAATTAGAATAGTAATCATACTTCATACTAAGTATTGCCTCTATTCATGCGAAATTATTACTCCATTTTTGGTGAGGATTCTTGTTGTTCATTGGTGAACATCTTCTTTGGAAATGATTCTTGCCGAGAAGATAAAGAACATAAAATGTTTTCTTGGTAATCCATAGTTGCCTCTGTTCTTTATCTATGAGGGTAGAATCCTTAAGAAAATGTTGAATGAGCGAGTTGTTTCTTCATTCTTATCTTGCCTCTGTCTCATGCTTTGCGCTAATGCGATAATATAATCTCTTCAAGTTGTTTATAAGTGTGTGAAATAATTGAGCGAAATAATCACATCTTGCGAAATAATCACATTCTGCGAAATTCTGAAGAATCCTGCGAAATTCTGAATAATTCTGCGAAATTCTTAATTATTCTGCGAAATGCTGAATAACTCTGTGAAATTCTGAATAACTCTGCGAAGTTTTGTAAAATACTTGTGCGAATATAATACTTATGTAATGATTATGTTATGAAATGTGTATGCGATGTTTATGCCATGAAATGCTTATGCGATGCTTTCATGATGCGAGTATGATGCTTGTATGATGAGAATGCTTATCTACTGCAATGTATAGCTAATGTTTGTGTTACTTAGCTCATTTTGCCGCTCTAAAATTGATGTAGCTTTAAATCGCTTCCATTATTCATTTCTCTGATTTTGTCTCTAGTATATGCATTCCTCTTTGCGTATTTATTGTTTCTCGCAAGTTCTTACTTGTGCTTCATCTTTTCTTATTCCTGCACTATTAGTATCGCATAATAATATGATCATAATATCAAGTGTGTGGCATTTGCATTGCCTCAGTCTCATTATTATGTACATGTTCGCAAGTTTATCATTTAATCATTTTATCAAGCTCGCAAGCTTATCATGTAATCTTTTTTGCGATGAAAGATCTCTCTACTTACATTCAAAATGTTTATGTTGAATTTTGTCATTGCGACAAGATCGCAGGACGTCTTTACATTTTCATGTAATGACCCATTGGTCTTGCCTTATCGTTTTCTTGTGTGGTCTTATTTCGCCTTCCTAGTTAAAGGTCTTATTTTGCCACCCCTCATTATTGAGACAATATGACAGGCCTAAATATTCTTGCGAACATAAAGCCCCATGACATTGCCGTCTTGCGACGAAATCGCAGGACGTCTTTACACTTTCATGTAAAGACCCATTGATCTCGCCTTATCTTTGTCTTTTGTATTATTGCCTCTTCAGGATCATTGCACAAATATGACAAGCCTAAATTTTCTTGCGAAAATAAAGCCTCATGACATTTGCGTCTTAAGACACTTATCAGCTCCCTAATGGAGGGTGCCGCCCTTATAATCTCCCTGGTTGCCCCTTCAAGGAGGCGTACATCGGCCATACAAGACTAGCTCCTCCCATCCGGTCTTAACAATAACCAGTTGTTTTCGCAGCCTCTTATCCCTTATACCTATATGGTTTATGGTTACGAGACTGCACCCTAAGTGGAGTTTTCTTCGGGCCGAGTGCATATACCAAGACTTGCCAAGAATGGCCGAGACACTTCAAATGCCCCAGGCACTCTTGGCTCAACCGTGTACCTGGCGCCTTGAGCATACATCGACTCCTTGGAAGAGACCCTCGGGCGTCCAACCAGGTATAACCTTATATATATAGTTGGAAATCCAAGGTATCTCTCCTGGATAGGCTTTCATGGGCCCCAAATCTCCATGACTCGGTTCCGGGAGCGGTGTAACCTTTTCACCGAGCCATGTCAAGAGATACCCCCTTATATGACGCACTTTAGGTCTTACATTTGCCTCTTACGAAATATCATTCGCAAACTAGGTGTACGCCATAAAGGTTCGTCCCATTCACTCACTCATTCATTTTTGTCAATTCGTTCAATCATTCATTTTTGATTATCTCTTCTCATTATCTTTGCGAAATTATCGCATTTCCATTATCTCTCGCGAAATTATCGCATGGCTTCATTCTTTCATTCATCCTTTCATTCATTCCTTCATTTCTCACATTTCTTTCATTCATTCTCATAATATCATATCATTTGAAGCAAAGTAAATATTCAAGAGAAATTCTAATACATTATAGTCCCGAAATCTTTGTAGTTGTGAAATCTTTATAATTCTGCGATCGTATTCTTTTATTGTCTATAAAAGAAATATTCTAGAGAAATATATAAATTTTGGAGTGATAATTAGGGGAAAATAAAGAAGCAGAGAGGAGTTTTCATTGATAAGAATAATAGGGTTACATGGAACAATCCTTTACATATATGTGGAAGGGAATACCAATAGGCTTCCGTTTTGGACCGTACATCCAAATGGGCCCTTTAACACTCCCCTTGTGCGGTTCAATAATGGAACTCTAAGTTCTTCAAATGTTGTTTTCTCCTTGATGACATGTGCCGAAATCAATTGTCCTTACTAAAACTTTGATAAGGAAAAACCCGGTATAAAACCTAACAACTCTTCACATGTAATACTTACATGTTGTCTCGTATTTTACATGTAGTTCATCACATGCAATACGATCTTCAAAGATCGACGAGTCTAAGTTAATTTCCTCGTTAAAACTTCGTCGTGGAAACCCAAAGGGACAAAACCCGAACTAAAGAAAAGAGTACAATATTACGTAAATGTAGAATATAGTTAGACTTGAATATGTTGCCTCATTAAAACCTTGACAAGGAAAACCCGGTGGGACAAAACCTTGACGAAGGGAAAAGAGTACAACGTGACGTGGATGCAACTACATAAGACCTTGTTGTTGATTCTCGGGAAGTTACGTTTATTAACATACTATCGCGTTTCATTTCTTTGATTCCGATATTTTGTTAATATCAACGCGATCTTTATGTCTTCAACGTTCAACATACTTGATGCTTTTAGTGTTGTCTCGCTAAAAACCTTGTCGAGTAACAAAACCCTTTGGGAAAACTATTCTCGATCGAAGGGAAAAAGAGTACAACATAGCTTCATTTCGTAAAATATGTCGACATCATATCCTTGGATCCTCCCCATGATGTCGGCATCTCCCCCTGATTACTTTCAGAGTTGTTCCAGACAGTTCTTTGGTCATGTATTTTTCGAAACTTAATATTGGTAATGACTTAGAAAATAATCTACGATATCTTCCTCTGATTACTTTCGTTGGAGAAGAGATTATTGTTCCTTCATAATCAACAACTTTTGGATTGCACTTTCATTAGCATTCCTTTTAATGTCTTTGTAGGGATAAAACAAATTTATGTCAATGGTTACTTTTAAGTACATGATTACATTCACTATACCATTCCAATGACGTTGCATTGGCGCGGAGCTATATCTAGCTAACAAGTTCCCTGAGGATGTAAAATTTAATCGAGTATATTATTATACTAAGTACAACAATGCGCCTATTGTACTTAAATATTGGAATTTCATCTCCCGACACATCTTCGTCATATTCCTTTGGACGAAATGGTTACTTACTTACATTTGAACCTCGACTAATCATAGGAGTGCTATCAGGATGCATGTCTTTGTTAAATTGCTGACAACTTTAGACATATGCAAACTGCAAATAATATACCACAAGCTCGGATTCGATCGAGCTTTCCCTAGATTTTTCATCTCAAATTTGGATTTTAAATAGCTTTTAAGGTCTCTTATTACATCAAGAGTAAAAATCATGTCCAGCCACCATCAACATAAATAGCTACAATTCCAAATCAGAACTTTCTTATGAATACTCAAGGAAAAATAACTTACTTGTTTATCCTCCAAATCAAATAGCCACTTAGGCGGTATACCACATCCGCCGATTGCTTGAATCTATAAGTGAGCGTTCTATCTAAATGTAAACGACTCTGTGGTTTAGAGTCATTTGATAGTCCCGTTCCCTTAGAAATCTTTGTAGTTGTGAAATCTTTATAAATTATCTCAAGTGGATTAGAAAATTTATGTCTCGTGGTAATGATGTACTTTTCATTCCATCACGCAGACATTGGATCTAGTTCAATTAAATAATCAATTGGCCAGGCAAAGTCGCTACTATGATACACACATTACATTGATCGTATCGCGTTTTGTGGTTCAAATCAAAATCTTTTATTGTCTATAAAAGAAATATTCTAGAGAAATATATAAATTGAATTTTGGACAGGTTTTTGTAATTTTGAAATCTAGAAATCTTTGTTATTTTGAAGTCTTTATAATCTTGAAATCTTAGTAATATTTGTAATCATGCGATTGAATCGTTTTTTTTTTTTTTTTTTTTTTTTTAAATTGAAACTATGTAGAAGTAAAATGTTCAAGGAGAGTGGTACTTAGCTTTTGTGGTTTCTTTTTTTCGTTGTTGTTTCTCTTGCGAAGTATATGATTTGTTTTTCAAGAACAAGAATCAAGCTAGCATCCTCTTGCATATTCTCGCACCATACCAACTGTTCTAACCCTCTCATGCGAAATTAATTTGCGAGATAGTCATCAACTTTCTTCTTTGCGAAATAGGCAAAGGCCATGCGAAATTTCGCATAACAAAAATAAATATGCGAGAAGCAAGAATTGATCCTGCGACCTTCTGCTTGTATTCATGCCTCCTGACCAACTGTGCTAGCCCTGCCTTTGCGAGGTGTTTCTGCGAAATAATCATCTACTTTCTTCTTGCGAAATACCCTTGCGAAATTATCAAAGATTGAAGTAAACGAACATCTGCGAAGTGTTCGTGCTGCGAACGTTCGCAAGGTAAACATTTGCGAAGTTGCAAAAACTCTTTGCGAATGGGGAGATTCGAACCCTAGACATCATACTCCACGTTCGCAAGGTAAACATTTGCGAAGTTGCAAAAACTCTTTGCGAATGGGGAGATTCGAACCCTAGACATCATACTCCTTCTCTTCACTGCTGACCATCTGTACTGACTTCTGTTTGTGAAAGAAAGCCATACTGCTATCTTCTTATTATTATCTTCTCCCTTAGAGGCCTAGTAAAAAAGTATGTTGAAAATAAAGAGTGAGGTGAGGTTCGATCTCGCAACTCCAATCTCTTTCAGTATTCCCTTGACCATCTGGGCTACTTGTTGCTTGCGAAGGAAACACACAATGCTATAGCTTTATTCCATTTTTTCGCACTTGGAAGTTCAAAAATATGCAGAAGGTGGGATTCGAACTTGCGACACCAAGTTTGTTCTCTTCGCTCGGACCCAACTGTGCTATCCACCGTCTGCGAAATGAACGCCGCATTCTCGAAACCCGACCTCATCTTCTCCCTTGTTAATCCAAAAATTCGCTAAAAATTTGTGTGTGTGCGAATTCGAACGCACAACCTCCTAGTTTATACTATGAAGCCCCGACCATCCGAGCTAACTTCGACACGAAATAGAAGACAACACATATTGCTTCAACTACATGTAAAAATTCGTTCTAAAAATAATATGCTTCAGTGAAATTCGAACATGCGTCCTAACACTTGCTCTAAGACATCCTTAACCAACTACTTCACTAGTCTTTGCGAAAGAAACACATATTGCCACTTTATTATTCTTCCTATCTTTTTAGTAGCAGTTCCAAAAAGTGTGAAAAATATTGAGCTTTGCGAGAAATGATCACGCGAACTCTAACTCCACACTCCTAATCCCTGACCATCTGTGCGAACAACTATTTGTGTTGGTGTGGTAAACTTCGCAGAACTTATTCTTATTTAATCCTCTTTGTAAAAAAGAAGAAAACTATGTTCGCAGGAGAATTCGAACTTGCGACCTCTTTTTTTTCATTCAACCTTGAACCATCTTTGCGAATTTTTGTTCGTGATGTAAATTGCAAAATGTCCGCCTCTTATCTTCTCCTCGTCTTTCCTTAACTTCTTTCACATTTTCCTTCTTCTCCTGAACATGAAAATTTTCCATTGAAACTTTAGTTTTCTTCCCCGAATTTCACCACAACAACTAATAATTTTTTTTTTAATTTTTTTTTTCTTCTTCTTTTCATGTCTTTAAATTATTGATGATGTTTTCTCCCTGAAAGTGTAACTTCTTCCATGAAATTTCCGTTTTTGCTCTTGAAACTTTAAGATCTAAAAATAAATATGAACAGTAGCTAATTTTCATGGAAATTTCTTGATCCAACAAGTTACAGGAAGGATAAATCCTTTACTCCTCCATGTTTCTAGCGCATATGTAGTCGCAGGAAATCCCACACTACACCCCTCATAATATTTCATAGATCTAAATCTTATTAATCATCTTAATTTCAAATATAAATACTATAAATATAAATTGACACAAGGATTTTTACATGGTTCGATCAATGTGATCTACATCCATGGTTCTTCACTATGATTGTTGAGATTACATTAGTATTTCATTTACAATCTCCATTAATGGATATTTGGTAGAGCTCTAGATCTAGTTTTTTGGGGAAGAAGATGATAAAGAAAATAAAGTTTCTCTCTCTAAAATAATATCTCTCTCTCTCTCCTACCAAAATTATCCCCCCTTTTCTCTCTCCTGCTCTTCTCTTTATATAAGATATTACATAGTGGTTGACAGCTCACATACAACTAAGCTAACCTTTAATTTCGGATCTGATTTGCGATGTTCTCGCAATAGTATAAATGTTAAGTCTCGCAGACACTCTAGTTTTCGCAGGATCATCACGCTTTTCTCCTGTTTCTGCCATCGTCATCTGTTACGTCATTCTTCAAACCAACCTGCGACACTCGCAATGTGTTGTAGATGAAAACTTCGCAAATATGTCCTTCTGGCGATATTAAGAAGATGGATATGTTTAGAAGATGAGTTAAGATAGAAATGTTGAGAGACATTTTAGAGTGAATAATAGTAAAGAAAGAGTAAGAGCTAGAGTTGATTATTATGTTGATGATAAAGTTCATGGTGATGATATGGAAGATAAAAAAGAGTTAGAGAAGTATTTTGGAAGAATAATTATGTAGTTGGATAGGACATACTATTTCTTTTAAGTAGAGAATATGGAGTTATCCATGGTGATGCTTGTAATGATGGAAATATGGTTAATTAATTGGTGATGATGATGGATGTTTGTGTTGTTGATGCAAACTAGCTATACTAATCAAGGTAACCTCTTTTATAGTTTCTAAATTGTTATATATGTTTTTAAAGTATCGGGTACTTGTTAGATAGAAGATTAGAGTAGAAACGGTAAAGTTCTTCTTGCATGAAAATCATGATTCTATGTGCATGGTATTAGTGTCACTGGCCATAGTTTAGAGACTCTTCTAGGTACCTTAGAGTAAGAACTGGACATAGATCTATAAACGTAGTTTGTAGTACGCAGGGTGGTGAATATGCAAATATAAAGATTGTCCAAATTGGTTTAGTAGATAATTAGATATCAGTGACAGAAAGCTAGTCGACGCAGCAAATACCACGTAGTAACAGTCACGAGTTAGCATAAGTATGAGCTGTTATAGATAAGTTTGAGCGAGAATTGGAAAATAATCAGTACGCAAAACTTGTATAGAATAATCCCGAGATTCTTTACACCGTAGTTTAGAGGCCTTGGAAGATGACCACTTGAGCTGGAGTTATTGGCCAACACTTGGAATATCTCAGTTGTCAAGTGGACAAGATGACTGAGTCATCTGTCTAACTCGATCCGAGTCAGACCAAGTTAGTGAGTCAGATCATTCGGGTCTGGAAACGGTTCGGGTCGTGCGTTGACCCGATGGATCAGCAAGTGGGTTAGCGGGCCGGGTTGGTGGACCGGACCGGATCAGGCCGTTGGGCTAAGGTTTAGGGCCAGATTTACTATTTTGATGTTTTGGACCCTTTATGGTCCGAATTAGCTTTCAGTTCCTTCTACAAAGTTGTAAGGTTTTTCGAGGGATTTCTGATGACACCCAATTTGAACCCATTTGGATAAGTAGATATTGATTCATGTCATGAACATTAAATACCATGTAATAGAACCATTATTAAAAACTAGAACCGTTAGTTATTTGACTTAACCCATAACTGGAGACTTGTAACATATTGTGTTATGAATCGTGTATGAGCCTATTGGCTCAACTCTTAGAGTGATTGTGTGATTAACAATTAGTCTCTATTAACAACGATCGATTCAAAGGCTGAACCAGTGGATTGAGGATCTCGAGGTAGGCGTGGCTTGTCATCAATTCAGGTGGGGAACTCTGTAACCTTCTTGTAATCATTGAGCATTATTTCTATATGCGATCATGATGAGTCTTTGTTACTTTTGGCACATTGTTTGTGTGTTTTACTATCTGTGTAAATGTATGTATGTGTCCTGATGTGCATGTAATATGCGTTGTATGTTTTCCCCGCGAGGACTGTCTGTGATTCCCCACGTCTCCTTGCTAAGTTAAGTATGGAGGCTTCTTCCCCATTTTAATATTACTTAGTAGGGCGGATTCTTCCCCGTTTCGATAGTATATAACTAATTTAAATAGTAGGGCGGCTTCTTCCCCGTTTTAATATTACATAGTAGGGCGGATTCTTCCCCGTTTCGGTAGTATATGCTTAAGAATAGTAGGGCGGCTTCTTCCCCATTTTAATATTACGTAGTAGGGCGGCTTCTTCCCCGTTTCGCTATTATATATACTATTTTATTTTGGGGAAATCACTCGTGTGCATATTACACTTGTTTGTATAACTTTCTGATCTTAATGGTAATATTCTGAATCATGGTTTGTATGGGCACTATTTGTGGATGATGTTATTATTATAGAGTGACACTTGCTTTATGTTGCATAAATTGCTAAATGATTAGTTTCTTCTTGTTCCTTTCAATTTATATTCTTTTAGAACTGCGAAGCATGTTAGTGATTACTTGAGAGTTACATGTTTCCATTGAGCACCCTTTTGGGATGATGTGCTCACTCGTTCCCACTTCAGTTTTCAGTTATTAGAAGAAAGGGTGCAGTGAAGATATCTGTTTTTGTAGGTTAAAACGTTACCGAACTAAGTTACGTTTATGTATCTTTTATATAAATGTTTTCTTTATTTATTGTGAAACAACACACAAATATATTTATATCATTTGAGAGTTCTTTATCTATTGATATCAGAGTGTTTTTGGTTTAACAATTGGAGTTTGGTTTTAGTTTATTTTATGTAATTATGATTCTTAAAATCGTTGACCTGGAATTGATGCTTCAATTAGGTTGTAAATCTATTAGCTAAGCAGGTGTATGAGTTAGGGCGTCACATGGTGTTTCTAAATTGTTTCTCAGAAGAAGCAGAGACACGGTTATAATCAGGAGCCACCATTATCTGTTACGAAAAGTGTGGAGTCAAAACACGTTGGTAACAATATGCGCTAAAACGGTCTTGTGTCGCTCTTCCCTATTTTTGGGTCCCATGTTCGATGCTTGTAGAGATTCTCCATCTTCTGGTTTATGTGACCCTTCTCTTGATCTTAAATATAGAAGATCTTCCAGCGTGTGGAGTGATGAAAAATCACCACATCGTAGTTATGTTACCTAGTCAACTCAAGTAAGTGTTGTTCCCCATTTTATGATATTCATCCCTGTTTCGAAATAACCGAGTGATACATGGCATCTCATTGTGTTGAATGTCACTGTAAGATAATAATTATTGATGTTGTCATGGTTTCTAATAAGACTTGGGATGTTCAGAGAAAATATTAATATAAGAGGCAAATAAATAGTGGATGGTTTTATTTAATCTCTTCACTGAGTTGTCCAACCAGTTCTCTATTATGCATCTTGTTTCCTTTGAATATTGTTTCTTGTCTTGTCTTATTCAAATTCCTTATTTTCAAAAATTTCTAAAGAATATTTAGTTAAGGGTGATCATGTAGAATCTATATGCCATATTTGGCAACTATGGCATTCATTGTAACAGGTGTCGGTGGTATGCACGGTTAGAAATTCACTTTTAATTGAAAAAATGAAAACACGATTCACGCTTAGAAAATGTGATTCGTTGATGCAATACATATCATTATATACTGTATAAACCCCTAGCCCTAGTTTATGCTTGACTACTGTTAGAGCATTGCTCGGTCGAACTTGCAAGCGTTTCTATCTCAAGCTTGTTTGTCAAGTTTAGGTGATCAAAACTATAAGTCTTGATTTCTAGTCTACTTATAGCTATGTCTCGGATTAGGATAGAATGTGTAGTTGAGCTTTAGACTTCAGGGCGTTCATCGATTGAAGACGAGGATCTACTGAGGAGATCTTGGAGGAACTTCATAAACAAAAGGTATGTGGAGACTAAAACTTATTTATCACCTTAGAAGTCTATTCTATTCTTTCTCCTATTGAGACTAAGTCGTATAGCTATATAGACTTTTACATTTTACACATTTGATATTTCGAGCTGAGTTTAACTCGCTTATATCTTTCTCGAAATATGTGTTGGAAAGATTTTTGCTTTAACTACGTTCATCATTATTCTTGACGAGTTTAGTTGGAAAACAATTTATTTGTTGGAAACTAAATAATGAGTCAAAAGATGATCATGTGAAAATCGCCTTGTAACATCTTACATGATTTGTGTGAGACAGTCATTTGATGTAGGCTCATAATGCTTCGTATTGATCATTTGATCACTTGAAAATTACTTACAAGCTAATAGTTTGTGTGAGACAGCTGTTGTCATCTTCTAAGGATGTTTCAATGATTGAAATGGGAGTCAGAACAATTAAAACATTGTCTGGATATAGCACAGTATGCATACCAGTATGCAAATTGTTGTAGTATGATTCAGGTCCGGAAACCAAGTTTGTGAACCAGTATGCGAACAATTTCAACTGTCAAAGTCCGGGAACCAAGTTTGCATACCAGTATGCGAATGTTTTCACCTGAGCTAGGTACGGTACGACAGTATGCATACATGTTTGCGAACTGTCAGACATGACCAAAGTCCGGAACTTAAGTTTGCTTACCCGTTTGCTAACTAAGTTGGTTTATGTTCTATAATCGGTTAAGTATGACAGGAATGCAATCTTTGCAAACCATGACTAAAATGTTCATGAATTGATTCTTTTAAATCAAATACGATTTTGTTTCAATTGTGTCTTGTATACTTCTATGAGAATATAAACAATTGAACAACTCTATGAGTAACACAATTAGATTCATTTGATTATCATTTAATCTAGAAGTGTTAGATGACTGTGGTTATTACATAAGTGTTCATATGGCTAACTTCGGTTAAATATTGTTGAGCCAACTCAATATACACGTTTAGGTATGGTTACCCATATCTAAATGAAGGTATATTCCATTTGTGTGTAAGAAGCTAAGACCATCTAACAATGAAGATATATTGCTTTGGTTTTAAGCAAACTTAGCTTGAATCTTAAATCATGATTTCATCTAACTGTGAATATTGATTGCTTTATTTCAAAGCTATCAAACCCTGATTTGAAGACTATATAAGGGAGAACTCTAGCAACTGGAAAACCTAATCCCCACACCTCTTATGTGATACTAGTTGAAACTAGAGTCGATTCTCCTTTAACCTAGATTTTCCCTAAAACCATTATAGGTTAACGAGTTAAAGACTTCATTGGGATTCTGAAGCCAGACCCAACTATTTTCTCTATAGTTGCGTATTCTGATCTTACTTGTTTTATCGTATTGTGTATTATTTTCTCTAAGATTTGCTCGAGCCTTATCTTCGATAGGTAAGATATCGTCTCATTCTTTGTGATTCTACAATAACTTGTTCTACTACCATATAGTTAAGTTATTGTGAGGTGATTGATATTTCTAGGATGTTCTTTGAGAATATAAGACCGGATAATCAATTGTTTCCTGTTCACCTTGATTTATAAAAAGACGGAACAAAAACTTCGTAGGTATTTCTGTGGGAGACATATTTATCTATCAGAATAGACTTTTCTGTGGGAGACATATTTTTTTATAAAGTCTTTATCTTTGGGTCGTAGCAACTCTTAGTTGTGGGTGAGATCAGCTAAGGGAATCAAGTGCGTAGAGTCCTGCTGGGATTCAGAGGCGTAAGAAAAGCGACTGTACCTTAATCGGTGTGAGACTTGGTTAGGGCTCAACTACATTCCAGTCCGAAGTTAACTTGTAGTAGGCTAGTGTCTGTAGCGGCTTAATACAGTGTGGTGTTCAAATATGGACTAGGTCCCGGGGTTTTTCTGCATTTGCGGTTTCCCCGTTAGCAAAACTTCTGGTGTCTGTGTTATTTATTTTTCGCATTATATTTGTTTATATAATTGAAATATCACAGGTTGTGCATAGTTCAATCAATTGTTAAATCCAACCTTTGGTTGTTGATTGAAATTGATTGACACTTGAACATTGGTCTTTGGTACCGTTCTGTTGATGGTGGATTTTCGACAAAGGCTAAAATCGTAAAACCATAATCTTATATATATTCCTGATCAATCAATCAGATGAGTATTGAGTCTCATGTCTATCATTAAAGCATGAAAACTCATACCACGATGATGTCTGATTGAGTGTATTGCCTCTCAGAACATCCCTAAGAACCTCTGACTGAGTGTATTGCCTCTCAGAGCATACATATGCAGTCTCTCAACTGAGACCACGGCATATTTCATTAACTGAGCAATTTCAGTAATCACTTTTGTATAGAATCGAAATGATTGGAGAGCTCCTAGATGTATTAATCACCAGTATAGAGCAATAACGTCTTCAGGATGTCGCAATGTTCCCTGACTTCACAGAATAAACATTCAAATCGAGTATTACGCTTCAACTGGCTCATACCTCGATCTTCGAATAATTATAATGCTCCTAGACAGCTTTCCTGCTAGTATAGAGCCATCAATTGATCAATTAATTATTTCTAGTCGTAAGATTCGACAATCGAACTCCTAGAAAATACTTTACGTTCTTCATAATATTTCATTACTTCAATTCATGGCTCTTCCCACCATAATTCCATGGGTTGCTAATAAATATTCAACATACGGGCATCTGAGCCACCATCGAGTAAGCCCCTAGAAAATGGTGCAAGTGTACTCAGCAATAATGCACTAACGAGCACCTGAATGCACGAACGAGCATTCAAAAATACGAAGGAATGAGGAAACCTATGCAAAATACGGAAGAAAATAATAATAATAAAATATTAGTTAAGGCGCCTAGGGGACCGGGTCCACCGGCCGGCCGGTCCCACGCCTCTTCCTTTATTTTATCGTATTTTATTATTTTTCCTTGATCTCATGAAAATCCCTTCACTTAAGCAAATTCCTTCAAATCAACAAACTCCTTAGTTTCGTGATATTTTCTTCACATCATGGAAATAATATAAAATTAGGAAAGGTGTCGCGGCCCACTAGCCGGCCGACCATGCCTTAGCCGTGACCGGTCCCACACCTTGTAATTTCTTATTTTATTATTATTATTTCCTTCATCTCATGGAAACTCCTTAGTTTCAACAAACTCCTCAGTTTCATGAGATTTCCTCCGCATCATGGAAATAATATAAAATTAGGGAAGGTGTCGCGGGACCGGGCCCACTAGACGGCCGACCATGCCTTAGCCTTGGCCGGTCCCACACCTTGTAATTCCTTATTTTATTATTCTTATTTCCTTCATCTCATGAAAACTCCTTAGTTTCAACAAACTCCTCAGTTTCATGAGATTTCCTCCGCATCATGGAAATAATATAAAATTAGGAAAGGTGTCGCGGGACCGGGCCCACTAGCCGGCCGACTATGTCTTAGCCGTGGTCGGCCCTACATCTTGTAATTCCTTATTTTATTATTATTATTATTATTTCCTTCATATCATGAAAACTCATTCGTTTCAAAAAACTCCTCAGTTTCATGATATTTCCTCCGCGTCATGGAAATAATATGAAATTAGGAAAGGTGTCGCGGGACCGAGCCCACTAGCAGGCCGACCATGCCTTAGCCGTGGCCTGTCCCACACCTTGTAATTCCGTATTTTATTATTATTATTTCCTTCATCTCATGAAAACTCCTTAGTTTCAACAAACTCCTCAGTTTCATGAGATTTCCTCCGCATCATGGAAATAATATAAAATTAGGAAAGGTGTCGCGGGACCGGGCCCACTAGACGGCCGACCATGCCTTAGCCTTGGCCGGTCCCACACCTTGTAATTCCTTATTTTATTATTATTATTTCCTTCATCTCATGAAAACTCCTTAGTTTCAACAAACTCCTCAGTTTCATGAGATTTCCTCCGCATCATGGAAATAATATAAAATTAGGAAAGGTGTCGTGGGACCGGGCCCACTAGCCGGCCGACCATGTCTTAGCCGTGGCCGGCCCTACACCTTGTAATTCCTTATTTTATTATTATTATTATTTCCTTCATATCATGAAAACTCATTCGTTTCAAAAAACTCCTCAGTTTCATGATATTTCCTCCGCGTCATGGAAATAATATGAAATTAGGAAAGGTGTCGCGGGACCGAGCCCACTAGCCGGCCGACCATGCCTTAGCCGTGGCCTGTCCCACACCTTGTAATTCCGTATTTTATTATTATTATTTCCTTCATCTCATGAAAACTCCTTAGTTTCAACAAACTCCTCAGTTTCATAAGATTTCCTCCGCATCATGGAAATAATATAAAATTAGGAAAGGTGTCGCGGGACCGGGACCACTAGACGGCCGACCATGCCTTAGCCGTGGCCGGTCCCATACCTTGTAATTCCTTATTTTATTAGTATTATTTCCTTCATCTCATGAAAACTCCTTAGTTTCAACAAACTCCTCAGTTTCATGAGATTTCCTCCGCATCATGGAAATAATATAAAATTAGGAAAGGTGTCGCGGGACCGGGCCCACTTGCCGGCCGACCATGTTGATAAGTGCATATTTCACATATATTTGGTGTCAATTCTATGCTAGTATTTGTTGATTTTCTTGCAAATTACTGTGTATTACGCTTGTTTTCTCTTATTTGTGTTTTATTAGGTGAATCGTCCAAAAGAAGTGAATTGGCACTTAATTGTGCAATAAAAGAAACTAGCTACAAGTGGAGAAGGGCCAAAGACCAAGTGGAGCTCTTTCAAGTACAAGATTTATACTTTTCATCTTGAAGAGGACGAGAAGACGAAGCCAACGGCGAAAGAATGAAGTCATTCCGAGTTCGTATGAAGAAGTTATGAGCAAAATAAGAGCTTGGAAGTATAAAAGGGCAAAATGGTCATTTTATGGAAGTGCTATTTGTAGGATCAGAATATCGCGACATCAATACTTCGCGAGATTAATAAATGACGACATTGCGAGGGAGTCGCAAGGAAGTAAAATAAATGACGCAATGAATGACGACAGCCAAAACATGAGAAAGATATGAAGATTCAGCGAAATTTAGGATTGTCGCGAGAATTGATACATGTACACTTGCGATGTTTCGCAAGATATTCCCGAAAATAAAGGACAGCTTAGCTGTCATCCACTGTGTACTACCATATATAAAGGGTTGAGTAAATCTGTTGTAGGGAGAGTCCTTTTTGAATTGTTAAGCAAGTTTTGAGGAGAGAGAAAATTTTAGAGTGATTGTAATTCTTTAACTCATTTATATTTCATATTGTAAAGATTCAAGTATTCAATCAATAGAAATCATAATCATTGATCTTAAAATGACTTAATTGTGTAAATTCTAGTGAGGGGTGTAGTGTAGGATTTCCTGCAACTACATAATGGCGCTAGAAACAGGGATTGAGTAGAGATCAACCTTGTGAATTGAAAGAATCAGGAGTAACAAGAAAGAAATTCCGTATAATTTTCAACAATTTACTAAAATTGAGAAATGGCTAGAAGAAGGAATGCATCAGAATAACCAACAATTGTAAGAAGAAGCGGGAGATTAGCTGGAGAAAGGAGAAATGAAACAGGTGAACCATCAAGAATAAACGTAAGAGATAGAGAAGAAGGTCAAATTCAACCACCAATTCAAATATCACCGAATAGAGTAATAGATTATGATAGGGTGAGTGTGCATACATGGAGATCAGACTCTATGGAAGAAAGAGAAGAAGTGCAACAATTGATAAATAATGGACAAGAGGAGAGAAATCGAGAAGAGATGGGAGAAACAATTCATAGAAATGAAGAAGTCGCAACATTAGAAGCATTGAGGCAAACAATACATGAGGAAAGGCGATTAGAAGCGGAAGAACGTGCAAATTTAACAAGGCAAAACCATGAGTTAAGAATGTAAAATATGAGGTTGCAGAATAGAAGGTCGAGAAGTAATACCAGATCAAGATCAGGATCGGTTAGAGAAGATATGAGGAGAATATTACTGTAGAAAATGTTAATGAAGAAAATCTAGAAGGAGAGCCAAATCTCGGTGAAGGATGTTTGCGAAAGAAGGGAAGTGGTGTGTATTCCACGTCCCGAGATTTTCTGAGAATGGCCAAAATGACGGAAATCAAGGAAATAGGCAGCGAGAATAGTCCAATTGGTGAAGAAAATCGGGAAGAAGGAAGAAGAATACTTGCATGGGAGAGAAACACAGAGGGAAACAAAAGGAGATTGAAGATGACATCGAAAAGCATTATATTGAACAAGCGCGTCTAGCTTGCGAAAGGGAAAGATTAAGAGTAGAAATGGAAGAACGGGAATTGGAGGAAGCAATTCGGCGAGAACAATCATGACAATCGAGAAACAAGGCGCGAGCAAAATCGCAACAATGGAAATATCAATGAAGAATATGAAAGAATACAAAGGAGAACCGATAGACAACCAAGAAGAGAAAATGATAGATATAATGGTGTGCAAATTCGTGAACGAGATGAAGGAGAAAGTCGCAGAGAAGGAAGAGAAGAAAATGCTGAACAAGAAAATCAAAGTAGACATGAACGCAGAAGGAGAGAGGCAGAGCTAAAAAGACCTATAAATTCGAACCCTGATGTAAATGAACAAATCTTAAGAGAGTTGGCAGAGATGAGAGGAATGTTAAACAATAGAAGAGGAGGAGGAATAAGACAATTGGATGAGGCCATCGAAGAAGCTGCGAAAACCCCCTTTACACTAGAGGTGCAGTTAGGAGGAATACCCCCAAAGTGCAATTTACCCGCGTTAACCAGCATTTTTGATGGAACAACTTGCGCAATACAACATATCAAAGCGTATGTGAGATGTATGCTACAGTGGGAAAATCATGACGCCATATTGTGCAAATATTTCGCATCAAGTCTAACAGGAGAAGCACTGAAATGGTTTGAAGGTTTACCAAGAAACACAATCACGTCATTCAATCATTTACAAGCTCTATTATTAGGGGCATATATAAGTAACAACTCCTCGCGACCAGGAATTGAAGATGTATTTGGGCTGAAACAAAGAATTGGCGAAAGTTTGAGACACTTAACTGTGAGGTGGAAGACAATGTGTAGCGAAATGGCTGGGCGAGTGGATGAAATATATCTTATTTTATCATTCATAAACGCTATGTTCGCAACCAATTTGTTATATATTCAAATTTTTAGAATCAAGAATACAATTACAATGACTGAATTGCGAGAACTTCAGGAGGAATATATTTCTCTAGAGGAAAGGCAAAATGAAATGGAGTCATACCCAGTTGCGAATACAAATTCAAATGCTGCGAATGCAAGCTTATTACCCAAGTTGATAAACACAGTAGCGAGCACTTCGCAAGGGCAACAAGAAAAGATAATATATGATGGACAACCAAAGATAATAGCTATGGGAAGCCGTGACCAAGAAGAATTTGAAAGAGAAAGGAACTACTACAATCGTGGCGGTAATAACAAAATTCAAAGGCTTGATCATCCGCAAGAAACTTATGGAGGTCGAAGGCAGAATTATCATGGATGTATAACTTTTCATCTGTTTCTCTGTTGTTCGACCATAGTTTTTATTCGCTCTTTCTATCATCATTTTCTACCAAAAAGAAAAAAAAGAAAAGAAAATCTCTAGCAATTTAAGGGATAATGCTAAAATTGCAAATTCGAGTTCAACCCACTCTGTGTTTCAGGCTGGATTGGTCTTGTACAAGGGTAGGGGTTTTCTCTCGGTTCCTTTCACTTGATGTTTTCACTTCATTATTCTGCTGTTAATGCAATTTTGTTTCAACTTTGTGTTAATGTTTATGGGAGATGTATTATTAACCATGGATTCAGTATATTTTGTCTACGAACTTAATTTCTTTTATTATCCCGTTTTTTGATGATTTTGCATGATAAGAGATTTGGTTTGAAATTTTGTAATTTTTGTGTTTGTTCTTCGCATACTGAATTGTGTATGGTTTCAACTGTATAAAATGATTTGATGAACAGTAAAAATGTTTCGCAGCCGTTGAAGTCCCTTTTGTCCATCACAAATCTAACTCTTCTCAAAATTTTTAAACTACCCTACTACCTGTTTGTAAAAATGCCAATGAGTTCTTTTGGTTTTTAATTCATGCATGACACTACCTTTTGAGATGAACATGTGTATGGGTCACCATAATTGCAAACCATCGTCGGTAAGCCATTGGAACTGTTTGAACTCAAACTCATTTGGTTACATAATCTCATGTTTAAACCTTTTGGATTTATTTAATGATTTTCGTTGTGCAGAGTAGCTGATCTATTTATTTCTTAACAGTGAACTGATTTTGAGATTATGCATTTCCTTGTTTTCCTTGTCCCATTTCACTCATTTGATTTCTTTGAATAAAATATTTAGAATGGAAACGCTGTCATGCATGTTATCCAATACTCCTTGATTTCAGTGATTTAATTGTAAAGAAAATGGAAATGTACCAAGGACTTGGTTACTGATCTTAATTTCATTTGGACTTTCGTGATTCATAGCTTTATGAATTCAATCTAGAAACCATCTGCTTTATCTTGCTGTTTTTGGCTTTTTATCAAATTTACACCTAAATGTTAGTGTTATATCTCCATTTATTGGTTTGTTATTTTTATGGGTGATTATGAAAGTTTTGATATACCATTTTGGTTGTGCCAGAAACAAAAATGATATTTGATTGCTCTGAATTTTGAGTTCATTCTCTTGTCAGCTTAATGCATGAATTTCTGATTTCTGAACTGTTACAACGGTATTGCTTATAGATTGCATAAATGAGTTCTCAGTTCACATTTAATCTTTTGGTTTTCGGAGCTATCTTTCTAGCCTGGAAGGCACCTGAGAATGTTATATTTCATCGTTTATGCATGAATGAAAGCTAGATGACTCTACTATAGGACCGTCAGGCCTTAATTGGCACCCCATCTACGGATGGCAACCCGGAAGACCGTTTGTTTGATAACGGTGGCTGGTATCGGACTACCCTGACAATGGCGTTCGCCAAAGGAATAGTAGAGTAACTTATCTTTGTTTGCAATGCTGAATTTTCGTTATCAACTGATTGTTCAAAGTTTTTACATTTCGTAAATCATTGTTGCCGTTGCTCTTGTCTATGCCTTCATATTTTACGCTGACATTACGTACTTTGCTATCCCCTACTGGGCATTCGCTCACCCTTTTTGTTTTGTTTTCCCCCACAGATTTTGAAGAGAGGTTAAGGCAGTAAGCTTAGGAAGAGCTTACGGCTAGGAGCTTAAGCAAAAGTTGGTAATTTTGCTTGTTGAATGTGTATATCACGGGGTCATCTGGGTAGTTTGATTTCCTTATAACTATGTTTACTTCTTGTGGTTTCAATTATGTAAAATGTTGTTTATGTGAACTGATGCTTTATGAATTTTTGTTCATATTTCCATATTACATATTGCTTTAGGCTTAATTTAAACTAAGCTAGATTTGTTAAAGCTTTGTGTACTTGTTCCACTAATCTTAACTGATTGGTGTGTTACGTATTGTATTTTTAGATGGATTAATGGACTAAATGTTCCTCTTTTATTTCTAAGTATACTTCATTTTAAATTCTATGTTTATCGGTCTATTAGAAGGGTTCCTTTCGATGGTACTTGATTCGGTTTCTAGTGTTGTTGGATAATGAAAATTTGTCTATTGAAATTTTATTAAATCCTTCAACAATCAAGTAATTATGAGTTTCTTTTTGTAAATTTTATCTTGTGGAAACTTGTGTTGAGAAATTGGAAGGGTATTCTTCGACCCTGCCGTAGCTATGATAAATAATTATTTTTCATTCATCGTTCTCATTTTGCCAATGATCTTTATCTATTGTTGCTTCATATGTAAAATGATTGTTGACTTTTATGCTTTGAATATTTTAATTTTAACTTCCTAGTGACGTACCGGGAGTTTGGCCCTTCTGGACGGGTTTGAAATCCAACCCGTTAGAAGGAAAATTTCCTTGTCCGTTACAGTAAAAAAAAAAAAAAAAAAAAAATTTGGTCCCCAAATTCAAAATTAAACGTAAGAGATATGAAGGTTTACCTTCAAGTTGCTCCGCGTACTTTGCTCTCACGCCAGACTCGAGGTCCAAAGTAGCTTCTTCTTCAAGAGTGATGCTTCTCTACTACTTTCACCATCATGATGGTTCTAGTTCGAAGAGCATGTTCCCGTGTATCGATCTTCCGCAACGGATTTTTCCACATAATCTACATATCATTCAACTTCAAGTCTCTCCACTCGATCACATGAGATGGGTCTTCGTTGTACCTCCGTAGCATAGATACACGGAACAAGTTACAGACATGTGTTAGCTGTGATGGCAAAGCTAATCGATATGCAACTTCGCCAACCTTCAGAATTCCAAAAGGATCAATGTAGCGTGGAACTAACTTACTTTCCTTCCCAAATTTATTGATTTCGGGCCTTGGGCTAACTTGATTACTCAATTAACGGTCACACTACCACTGACATTTCCTTGCCAAGCTTTAGGAAGATTCCTTAAGTACAATCTCCATAGCGACAAAATGTCAATGGCTGTACCGGTCTTTCTGGTCATTGATGCGTTGCTTTCCCTTGCGGACACGTAAGACGTTTCGATACAATTATAACAACGGTCTTTCTGATTCCCCTATACAAAAATAGCAGTTAACTAGTAATACCGGAGACACTCGTCTACTCAAAAATTTTAAAAGCAAAAGAATACACTTAGAGGATATCATTTCTGCTTGTGCGGGAATCCAATAGCCGGTTCAAATCAATAAATTCAAGTAGGGTGTTATGGAAAACTTGATGATACAGAAGTAGCAACGAGAAACCGAATACAAAAGAAATTGGATATACTGTGCAGTTAATGAAAAACAGGAAGGTCGGTAAGCTCCATCTAACTGTTATATAGGAATTTTGACAAGTGTACAACACAACACAACTATATATATATATATATATATATATATATATGTCAATATTCAAGACGCGTTAGTAAAACTTGTACAGGTCAGAAGCTTAATGAAATGTACTACAAAATTTTAAATCTTAAACAGTAGCCATGAGTTCAAATTAGCAATATCAATAGGTATAAATTTTCAAATCAGCCCATCAAGTACAAAAGGTATAGTGAAGAATTAATTAAAATAATAGAAGAAAAAAAATAGTGGGAACTGACAGTAGCAAGTAAATACATGCTAAACTCTAGGCAAAGATTTAACAACATGGATTTCAAAGTAAGCATTATGGAGGAATGAGATTCTTTGAAAACAAGTAGTTAGGCTCATGTCAGTTTTTCAATGACAAATGAAGTTCATGAAAATTTACAAAAGTTTCAGATGATTCCCAGTCGACAATGTTAGCAAATCAAATGAAATATGAAGTTTCAAATCAAATTCGCCAACTTCCAGTTTCACATGGAATTACAAAATTAATAACAAAATTAGTATAATGTTAGTGTAGAAACCATGAAGAAAAAGGGCCAGCATCGAGGACACCACTTGGGTTACTTTTCTAAAAAATCTAGCAACCTTCTTAACAAAATGTATTATAGATAAAACAAGAAAATTTGATGGTTTAATTAAGTTAGCACAAAGAAAAGCTCGAACCAAAACGACCAATAAAATCCCATACCTTGATGTAGGCCTAACGACCTAACCTTTTTCTCCACTAAAACTTGCGCATACAACTCCTTGTCAATGCCCATCAACTTAATCTCTGCCTCAAATGAATCCTCCTTCCGACTGAACTTTTTTGTGATTTCCCATTTCTTGAATTCCTTTGGGTCCACAACAATACTCGACTACCTATGGCCTCTCAGCTACATCGGAAACACTGAACACATAACTTACCGACTGTTAAAAGTTGTTCTCAATGCTTTATGTCCTCTTGCTTACATTCTATTTCTTATGTAAGGAGCTTGAGGCTACAAATTTCGCACGCCATGGCATCTTCAAAACAGAACATGAGTCAGATTCACATTCAAATTCGGTTAGTAATGTACATTACTAACACACCTAATGATATGTATATCACGGTTCTGGCTAGTTTTCCCCAACCCCCAAAGTAAAACAAAATTATTATTATTATTTTTTAAAGGACTTGGCATTAAGTAATATCATAATTCTTTTGAAAAACCATTAACATAGTTTAACACTTCAAAGATTTAAATCGAAGTATAATTTTAAAAACACGTTTTCAAAACAACTCAAGTTTTCAACAAGAATCATACACACAATCCCAAAAAGAATCATAGTATGCTCTCCAATCAAATTCAGACTCACATAGAACACAACAGAACATTACTATAGGGTTCAAAACAACCAGAGTATAAAAATATAACTGAATTTTTTTGAATAATCGAACAATCTAGTAAAACGAAGAAAACCAAACACAGTCCAAGTAAAACAAAGAAAACCAAACACAGTCCCGGTAAATCGGAACCTTTGCTCTGATGCCAACTGTAACGGACAAGGAAATTTTCCTTCTAACGGGTTGGATTTCAAACCCGTCCATAAGGGCCAAACTCCCGGTACGTCACTAGGAAGTTAAAATTAAAATATTCAAAGCATAAAAGTCAACAATCATTTTACATATGAAGCAACAATAGATAAAGATCATTGGCAAAATGAGAACGATGAATGAAAAATAATTATTTATCATAGCTACGGCCGGGTCGAAGAATACCCTTCCAATTTCTCAACACAAGTTTCCACAAGATAAAATTTACAAAAAGAAACTCATAATTACTTGATTGTTGAAGGATTTAATAAAATTTCAATAGACAAATTTTCATTATCCAACAACACTAGAAACCGAATCAAGTACCATCGAAAGGAACCCTTCTAATAGACCGATAAACATAGAATTTAAAATGAAGTATACTTAGAAATAAAAGAGGAACATTTAGTCCATTAATCCATCTAAAAATACAATACGTAACACATTAGTGGAACAAGTACACAAAGCTTTAACAAATCTAGCTTAGTTTAAATTAAGCCTAAAGCAATATGTAATATGGAAATATGAACAAAAATTCATAAAGCATCAGTTCACATAAACAACATTTTACATAATTGAAACCACAAGAAGTAAACATAGTTATAAGGAAATCAAACTACCCAGATGACCCCGTGATATACACATTCAACAAGCAAAATTACCAACTTTTGCTTAAGCTCCTAGCCGTAAGCTCTTCCTAAGCTTACTGCCTTAACCTCTCTTCAAAATCTGTGGGGGAAAACAAAACAAAAAGGGTGAGCGAATGCCCAGTAGGGGATAGCAAAGTACGTAATGTCAGCGTAAAATATGAAGGCATAGACAAGAGCAGCGGCAACAATGATTTACGAAATGTAAAAACTTTGAACAATCAGTTGATAACGAAAATTCAGCATTGCAAACAAAGATAAGTTACTCTACTATTCCTTTGGCGAACGCCATTGTCGTGTAGTCCGATACCAGCCACCGTTATCAAACAAACGGTCTTCCGGGTTGCCATCCGTAGATGGGTACCAATTAAGGCCTGACGGTCCTATAGTAGAGTCATCTAGCTTTCATTCATGCATAAACGATGAAATATAACATTCTCAGGTGCCTTCCAGGCTAGAAAGATAGCTCCGAAAACCAAAAGATTAAATGTGAACTGAGAACTCATTTATGCAATCTATAAGCAATACCGTTGTAACAGTTCAGAAATCCGAAATTCATGCATTAAGCTGACAAGAGAATAAACTCAAAATTCAGAGCAATCAAATATCATTTTTGTTTCTGGCACAACCAAAATGGTATATCAAAACTTTCATAATCACCCATAAAAATAACAAACCAATAAATGGAGATATAACACTAACATTTAGGTGTAAATTTGATAAAAAGCCAAAAACAGCAAGATAAAGCAGATGGTTTCTAGATTGAATTCATAAAGCTATGAATCACGAAAGTCCAAATGAAATTAAGATCAGTAACCAAGTCCTTGGTACATTTCCATTTTCTTTACAATTAAATCACTGAAATCAAGGAGTATTGGATAACATGCATGACAGCGTTTCCATTCTAAATATTTTATTCAAAGAAATCAAATGAGTGAAATGGGACAAGGAAAACAAGGAAATGCATAATCTCAAAATCAGTTCACTGTTAAGAAATAAATAGATCAGCTACTCTGCACAACGAAAATCATTAAATAAATCCAAAAGGTTTAAACATGAGATTATGTAACCAAATGAGTTTGAGTTCAAACAGTTCAATGGCTTACCGACGATGGTTTGCAATTATGGTGACCCATACACATGTTCATCTCAAAAAGGTAGTGTCATGCATGAATTAAAAACCAAAAGAACTCATTGGCATTTTTACAAACAGGTAGTAGGGTAGTTTAAAAATTTTGAGAAGAGTTAGATTTGTGATGGACAAAAGGGACTTCAACGGCTGCGAAACATTTTTACTGTTCATCAAATCATTTTATACAGTTGAAACCATACACAATTCAAAGATGCGAAGAACAAACACAAAAATTACAAAATTTCAAACCAAATCTCTTATCATGCAAAATCATCAAAAACGGGATAATAAAAGAAATTAAGTTCGTAGACAAAATATACTGAATCCATGGTTAATAATACATCTCCCATAAACATTAACACAAAGTTGAAACAAAATTGCATTAACAGCAGAATAATGAAGTGAAAACATCAATTGAAAGGAACAGAGAGAAACCCCTACCCTTGTACAAGACCAATTCCAAAATGCAATTT
The DNA here is from genome assembly GCA_023531295.1 of Papaver armeniacum. NCBI lineage: Eukaryota > Viridiplantae > Streptophyta > Magnoliopsida > Ranunculales > Papaveraceae > Papaver > Papaver armeniacum. The sequence continues at coordinate 105,392 of JAJJWW010015944.1, read as the reverse complement.
TGTTTCAACTTTGTGTTAATGAGGGAGATGTATTATTAACCATGGATTCAAGATATTTTGTCTACGAACTTAATTTCTTTTATTATCCCGTTTTTGATGATTTTGCATGATAAGAGATTTGGTTTGAAATTTTGTAATTTTTGTGTTTGTTCTTCGCATACTGAATTGTGTATGGTTTCAACTGTATAAAATGATTTGATGAACAGTAAAAATGTTTCGCAGCCGCTGAAGTCCCTTTGTCCATCACAAATCTAACTCTTCTCAAAATTTTTAAACTACCCTACTACCTGTTTGTAAAAATGCCAATGAGTTCTTTTGGTTTTTAATTCATGCATGACACTACCTTTTGAGATGAACATGTGTATGGGTCACCATAATTGCAAACCAACGTCGGTAAGCCATTGGGAACCCGTTTGAACTCAAACTCATTTGGTTACATAATCTCATGTTTAAACCTTTTGGATTTATTTAATGATTTTCGTTGTGCAGAGTAGCCGATCTATTTATTTCTTAACAGTGAACTGATTTTGAGATTATGCATTTTCCTTGTTTTCCTTGTCCCATTTCACTCATTTGATTTCTTTGAATAAAATATTTAGAATGGAAACGCTGTCATGCATGTTATCCAATACTCCTTGATTTCAGTGATTTAATTGTAAAGAAAATGGAAATGTACCAAGGACTTGGTTACTGATCTTAATTTCATTTGGACTTTCGTGATTCATAGCTTTGAATTCAATCTAGAAACCATCTCGCTTTATCTTGCTGTTTTGGCTTTTTATCAAATTTACACCTAAATGTTAGTGTTATATCTCCATTTATTGGTTTGTTATTTTTATGGGTGATTATGAAAGTTTTGATATACCATTTTGGTTGTGCGTAAACAAAAATGATATTTGATTGCTCTGAATTTTGAGTTCATTCTCTTGTCGCCTTAATGCATGAATTTCGGATTTCCGAACTCGTTACAACGGTGATTGCTTATAGATTGCATAAATGAGTTCTCAGTTCACATTTAATCTTTTGGTTTTCGGAGCTATCTTTCTAGACTGGAAGGCACCTGAGAATGTTATATTTCATCGTTTATGCATGAATGAAAGCTAGATGACTCTACTATAGGACCGTCAGGCCTTAATTGGCACCCCATCTAATGGCAACCCGGAAGACCGCTTGTTTGATAACGGTGGCTGGTATCGACTCTCATTTCGACAATGGCGCTCGCCAAAGGAATAGTAGAGTAACTTATCTTTGTTTGCAATGCTGAATTTTCAAGTTATCAACTGATTGTTCAAAGTTTTTACATTTCGTAAATCATTGTTGCCGTTGCTTTTGTCTCATGCCTTCATATTTTACGCTGACATTACGTACTTTGCTATCCCCTACTGGGCATTCGCCACCCTTTTTTTTTGTTTTTCCACAGATTTTGAAGAGAGGTTAAGGCAGTAAGCTTAGGAAGAGCTTACTATTAGGAGCTTGCAAAAGTTGGTAATTTTGCTTGTTGAATGTGTATATCACTTATCATCTGGGTAGTTTGATTTCTTATAACTATGTTTACTTCTTTGTGGTTTCAATTATGTAAAATGTTGTTTATGTGAACTGATGCTTTATGAATTTTTGTTCATATTTCCATATTACATATTGCTTTAGGCTTAATTTAAACTAAGCTAGATTTGTTAAAGCTTTGTGTACTTGTTCCACTAATGTGTTACGTATTGTATTTTTAGATGGATTAATGGACTAAATGTTCCTCTTTTATTTCTAAGTATACTTCATTTTAAATTCTATGTTTATCGGTCTATTAGAAGGGTTCCTTTCGATGGTACTTGATTCGGTTTCTAGTGTTGTTGGATAATGAAAATTTGTCTATTGAAATTTTATTAAATCCTTCAACAATCAAGTAATTATGAGTTTCTTTGGACAGTCCGTTACAATGGAAGTCACAGAGTAGTATGGGAGGAAATCAAAATGCCACCGTTAAATACTAGTGTGGAAAAAATATGGGAAGCTATACTCTTGATGGAAAACATACCTGCAACATGGAACATGGGGAATGAGCCACTACCAAGTGATAGAAGTCACGAGTTCTGTTCTTACCACCGCTTTCATGGACACCTAACAAATGACTGCAGAAATATCAAAAAAATTATCCTCAGAATGATTGACCAAGGAAAGCTGAGTCATTTTCTAAAAAGTAAAGAGAAGGTTCAACCGTTACCACCACCGCCAGAGATGCACAGAACAAACTCAGCAAAGGGGAAAGAAACATTCGTAATAGAAGTTGGAAAGAAAGCTAAAAATTTGTTTTGCAACTCCATTGTACATTCATACCGAACAATTGAAGATTTTCATGATAATATTCTCAGTAGGGTTTTCGCGAGGGATGCTGATAATAAAGAAGTGATGAACATCGCGAAGACATCGCAGTTAAAAGAATGGCAAATGCAGATTATTTCTTTCACTGCAGAAGAGATTCCTGAAGGCAGAGAGACACATGATAGCCCATTGGTTGTAAAATTGGAAATTAACCCAAAACCTGTAGATGGCGAAGATGATGAAGCAGAGAATTCCTGGGCGATCAATAGAATCTTAATTGATACGGGGAGCTCATTAAATATTCTTTTTTACCATACTTACAAGATTATGGGTGGGAAGGATGAAGAGTTGATACCTTCGACGTATAAAATATACGGTTTCAATGGCACAGCGAATAAGCCTAAAGGAGAAGTTCATATGAGAATACCCTTGCAAGGATTATCAACTGAAATTTTGTTCTATGTAGTCGATGTGGAGTCCCCTTATAATGCATTGATCGGAAGGCCATGGTTGCACGAAATTCTGGGTGTAGCGTCGACTTATCATCAGTGTATAAAGTTTCCTCATCCCAGCGGTGTTGGAGTTATAAAGGGAGACTGGATGGAAGGAAAAAAATGCTATGAGATTGATGTGGAGAGTTGCGGGGAAATAGCTGCAAAAAGAAAGGGCTGGAAGCAAAATATAAAAGATGAACAAAGAAAAGAAAGGTTGATGGTGGATACCATAGATACAAGAAGTGAAGATACATTGCGAAGCAAGTGCATGAAAACAGCTGAAAATTATGATGGATAGGAATCATTAAGAAGTTTGAATGGTGCAGAGGCAGAGAGCAGCAGGAGCAAAAAATGTAGGAAATGAATAATCATCATTATCAAAAGCAATGACAAAGGCATATTAATGATAAGAAGAAGAAACAATAATTGAAGAAGAAATACGCGATAATCTCGCCATCGAGAATGTATGAAAATTTGATTGAAGAATTGAAAAACAAAAATGAATAAACAATGCAAGATTGTCGATAGCTTCGCAAACAAAATAACAAGAGAAAACCAAAAATGAATGATTGAATGAATTAACAAAAATGAAAGAGTGAATGAATGGGACGAACCTTTATGGCGTACACCCTAGTTCGCGAATGATATTTCGTAAGAGGCAAATGTAAGACCTAAAGTGCATCATATAAGGGGGTATCTCTTGACATGGCTCAGTGAAAAGGTTACACCGCTCCTGGAACCTGAGTCATGGAGATTTGAGGCCCATGAAAGCCTATCCGGGAGAGATACCTTGGATTTCCAACTATATATATAAGGTTATACCCTGGTTGGACGCCCGAGGGTCTCTTCCAAGGAGTCAGTATATGCTCAAGGCGCCGGGTTACACGGTTGAGCCAAGAGTGCCTAGGGCATTTGAAGTGTCTCGGCCATTCTTGGCAAGTCTTGGCATATGTTGCACTCAGCCCGAAGAAAACTCCACTTAGGGTGCAGCCTCGTAACCATAAACCCTATAGGTATAAGGGATAAGAGGCTGTGAAAACAACTGGTTGTTGTTAAGACCGAATGGGAGGAGCTAGTCTTGTATGGCCGATGTACGCCTCCTTGAAGGGGCAACCAGGGAGATGATAAGGGCGGCACCCTCCATTAGGGAGCTGATAAGTGTCACAAGACGGCAATGTCATGGGGCTTTATATTCGCAAGAACATTTAGGCTTGTCATATTGTCGCAAATGAAATATCCCGCAGAGGAAAAAATACTAAAGAAATGATAAGACAAGATCAATGGGTCATTACATGAAAGTGTAAGGACGTCCTGCGATCTTGTCGCAAGACGTCAATGTCATGGGATTTTATATTCGCAAGAATATTTAGACCTGTCATATTGATGCAAAATGAGGGGTGGCAAAATAAGACCTTTACCTAGGAAGGCAAAATAAGACCACACAAAAACAAAGATAAGACAAGATCAATGGGTCATTACATGAAAATGTAAAGACGTCTTGCGATTTTGTCGCAATGATGAATTTCAACATAAATGATGATAAAATAACACAAGAAATCGAGTAAGCAAACAAGCTTGCGAGTACGATTATATTTCTTCATTTATCTGTGAAGAATCAGCAACAGCAGTTGCGAAATTAAGAAGTATCATTACTTAAAGATTATCGACTTGATTTATCTCATATGAAAATAAATAACAGAGGCAAGTATGGGAATGATTAGAATAAAAACTTGTTATTTATTTTCATATGATAAATTTACAATAAGAGATTACAAAATGGAAGGATAAAAGGATAAATATACAAATATCACAAGAAGAGAAAGGAAAATGGAACAGTCTAGCAACTTATTCTTCTTTATCAGATTCTTCTTCTTCGCTTGCATCACTATCGAGACATCTGAGCAAGGCATATTATCAGGAATTTCATCGAGAAGACAAGGATATGAAGAAAGAGGAATGTTGTGATCATTGCAAATCTGTTCAATAGTTTGGTTGCGAAAACGAACAACATCATTATTGAAATTCGCCACAATAGTTTGTAATTGCTTCTTCATCTTAGAATATTTGTCATTGCGAAGAGAGAAGTCTTTTGCAAGTTGCGCTTTCTCGATTCAAGTTCCTTGATTCTAGTTTGAAACCTCTTCTCGATTCTCGCGAACAAATGACAATGAGTTAGCAAACTTAATAACAGATTTCGTAAAAAGAATTGGAAAAATAATGAAGAATAGTAAAACAACCTTCTCTCGTAAAATCATATCTTTAACCAAGGCATTATGCTCAGCATGAAGACTGACGTTAACACCTAAGTTATTTCTGGCATTATCTAGAACCTTCGCAGCCCAAGCGAATTCATCATCATTATTTATGACAAGAAGTGAACGAATTTGATTTTCTCGCTCAATAAGTATGGCATTTTGGCGAAGGGATTCATCTCGTTCAATTTGGACTTCAAGAATAGTTTTTTGGAATTTTGCTAATGCTTGTGCACCTTGATTAGCAATACGATCCTTATCATCTATGAGGATGCTAATATTTTTCCTTAGAATACTATTACTCTCCTGGGAGTCAAGATATAAACGTTTAAATCGGTTGGATAAACCTAAACTAGATCTATGTTCAATTTCTAAAAGGTGAAATTTGGTTCGAAGTTCATTTAATGAGAGAGAATTAGTCTTGTTTGAAGAACTACTTAAAGATTCATTGAAATGAGCGAGAAGAGCATCATCATCCATAGGTTCGGGGAATGAATGGAGAAGGATGGCTTCGTCGGAAAGATTATAAATGTCTGCATAAAATAATAAGTCGTGCAAAGGAAAATAAATGGCAAAGTAGAAATAGAGAAAGAAGGAGGGTGTTATACCATAAAGTTGCTGATTAGAACTTTGAAGTGTAGATATTTTGTCTTTCCGGGAAGAAGACTCAACTTCCAACTGTTGAATTTTAGCATCCTTCTTGCGAGATGTCGCAACTTCAATTTCTAGCTCTTTGTTCTTCTCCTTAAGTTGAAGATTTTTCTTCTCAAGATTGTTGCGTCTTTTCTCGAGGTCTGAGGCAACAACAAAGGAAGCTCTCCCAGACTATAAAGGAAAGTAAAGAAATTGTTAAGATAAGGTTTATAATCGAAATCGCAAAGAAATAACGAAATATGAACATACCAAAGCACCGAGTGCATTTAAGAGACTGGGAGTCATTGTTCGGAAACTCCGCGAAAAGATTCATTATCCTCTAACAGGATGGCATCACAAATTTTAGCGAGAGCTTCGCAAGTAGCAGATAAATGATAATCTCCCAATCCTTGCATAGAATCGGAGAAGACACTAGACAATTGCGCCATAGCAGAAGCGACCGAATGATTCTCCTTCGCAGAGGAAGTACCAACCTCATTTTCATCTTCGTCAGAACTCTCGCTGGTTTGGGAACTAGAACGAGAAGAGGGATGGATTTTCCGTTTTTTAGAAGATGGAGCAGAAGATTTACCCTTGCGAAGAGTGATTTTATTCTTGCCCTTAACCTTCGCAGCTTCGGGAATGTTAATTTCTTCAACAACCTTCGCACACGAATGAAGATAAGAAACAGAGGCAACAATATTGTTAAAAATAGCAAAAGAAAGTATTTCTTACTTCATCCGTGATTGATCGGAGTATCGCTAGAGTACTCGCCTTTGGACGTCTTTTATAACTCCTTTTCAATTTGGCAATCTGAAAATTTTACAAGTCTAGTAAGTATAAGAGGAAGGAAATATCGCAAAGCAAACCTGAAATAGGAAGTATACCTCTTTTGCCTTCTCGGGCCACTTAAATTCCCAAGGTTGATAGTTTGCGAGATTTGCAGGGAGTGTATGAGAACCTGCAATATAAGGTCCGCTCAAAAACAGAGGAACAACCCACCACTTCTCATCTTTGGAATACCGAGGAACATTATTTTTGCCCGAGTGCCAGTCAATATCTTGCATGAGCAGCTTATCACTGGAAATATTATCTTTTCTCTTCAATCGAGCACCCCAAATGAGATTTATCATTTCTCATATTTATTACTTCATAATTTTCAAAAAGTTTTCCACGGTATATTTCTCAAATCTATTTCTAAACCCGCGAATCTAGGATATTTGACATCATCAGGATATAAAGATCCCTTACCAGCGCCACGGTTGGTGAATTCAAGCATTAGACGGATGCAATCACCACTTAGTTGGTAAATAGCGCGCGAGAATTTCTCATGAGCAAGAATTTCATAGAATAAAGGTATCTCGGGATTGTAGAGAGGAATGGGAAGGCCTGCGAGAATTTGACCTAGCGAGATTATGATTTTCTGATCATCACATTGATGATCAGAAAACAACTTTGCAGAAAGTATAGATGAAGATTCTTGATCGAAATGGTCGATAAGATGAAGCCCTTCTCTTGAAAATTCTTTTGAGCTTCATTAAAAGGGGTTTATATATGCGACCAAGTGAAGCCATTTTTGGAGTATGGGAATGATTAGAAAATTGAAGATCAAGAGAAAGAAAGAAGGAAAGATTTACAAGAAAGCAGTAAAACGCAGATCATGGAGGAAGAGAAGTTGCAGAGGGAAAATAAAAGAGAAGAAGAGAAGGGTAAGAAAACTATATATAGAGAGAAGAATCCTCGAGAAAACAAATGCATTTAATGCGAGATGGGACGTGAATGGTCAAGAATAAACGGTTGAAAGAGACGTGTCAAGAAAAGAGTGGAAGAAGAAACATCTGTAATAAATTCCGTGTAAAAGTACGGGATTGAAACAGATAAAGATGAACAGCTGCGGAATTTCAAAATATTGGTTCTCATGACATTCTCTCCTTCGCAGAGAAGACATGAGAAGAGGCAAGATGTAGGATCAGAATATCGCGACATCAATACTTCGCGAGATTAATAAATGACGACATTGCGAGGGAGTCGCAGGGAAGTAAAATAAATGACGCAATGAATGACGACAACCAAAACATGAGAAAGATATGAAGATTCAGCGAAATTTAGGATTGTCGCGAGAATTGATACATGTACACTTGCGATGTTTCGCAAGATATTCCCGAAAATAAAGGACAACTTAGCTGTCATCCACTGTGTACTACCCTATATAAATGGTTGAGTAAATCTGTTGTAGGGAGAGTTCTTTTTGAATTGTTAAGCAAGTTTTGAGGAGAGAGAAAATTTTAGAGTGATTGTAATTCTTTAACTCATTTCTATTTCATATTGTAAAGATTCAAGTATTCAATCAATAGAAATCATAATCATTGATCTTAAAATGACTTAATTATGTAAACTCTAGTGAGGGGTGTAGTGTAGGATTTCCTGCAACTACACTATTGATACCCCCTCGTACATTAAGGGGTATCCATTCTGCTAAGGGGCATCGGATTTCAAAGGAACTGCTAAACGCAATCACGTATTTTACAAGGGGGAGGTTGAAATTCAAATACTGTTAATGACACCCACATTTATGCTTGGGGGCATACCATATTTCTTCTGCATTCACGAGACTACAAGGGAGGTTTTCTTCCAAGCCATGGGCAGCGATGATAAAGAATGATTGAGGGGTTCTACTCATGGTTAATGGTGATGTTTCTGCCAGTATTGATCGGATATTGATGTTGATGATCATTATGAATATATAAAAGGAGCATAGATTCATGATGGTGTTGAGCTGTTGTTATTGTCGATGGTTGAAGATGTTGTGTAGAGAAATCCTGACCGAGACAACATAGAAGATGGGTTTGCTGAGGTTAACAGGATGGAAGAGGTGGAGAAATCGACAGGGTGTTTGTTGTCATGTCTTGGTAGAAGACAGTAACGCTGATGATCGTGATGATGAGAAGTATATAACGGAGATGCTGGTTGCTCAGAAGAGCTTGGCAGAGAAAGAAATGGCATGATGCCATTGTTGTCGGAGAATATCTCTTGCTGGGAAACAAAGCTTGGTTGCTGATGGAGTTTAGATGGTGATTCTGAGTATAACGTTGCTGCCATTGTTGGTGACGAGCTCGAGTCCGTAGTCATCGGTGATGGGTTTAAGTTCTGTCTCAACTATGAAGAAAAGAAGAGGTCACTGATGTTTGCTGCCATCAGTGATGAGCATTGATGATGAAGTGTGAGAAGAACTCGAGATACAGCTGATAATGGTGATCGTAATGCAAGGTTAGGGACGTGATTGGAGCTGTGACAGTGATGACGCAGTGGTGGTGGTTGTTGGCCGGACATGGTGATAATGGCTGCTGCCATTCAAGGTGCAGTTCGATTAAGAAGATGGAGTAGATACTCGGGATTGTGATGCTGTTATCAAATGCTTCCATTGGCAGTGATGAACCTCTGCCATTTCCAAGAAAAGAAGATGGGTCACTGGTAAAACAAGTTAAGAAGGAGACTACCAGTATTGATGATCTTATGGAGATGTTGTTGGCATGGAGGAGTTTTGCTTGAGAAAAAAACACAGAAGATGCTGCTCGAGAATATCAATGGAAGTGGTGCTCGAATCTGCTGCGATGATTAGAGATGGCCAATGAGTTTTCTGGCAGCGATGACGACGAAGTTTGGAGGAGATGTATGTGAACCAATGATGCTGCCATTATCGATGGGTTGAGCTCGGGACAAAACAGAGAGTGTTTCTTATATTGTGACAATTCGAGCTGTGCGTTGGGAGCGATGATGAATCGAGAAACCAACAATGAGCCGAAGATATAGTTTGGAAAGAGTGTTGCTGCCGTGATTATTGTGGACTCTGTAGAAGATTTGAGAGGATATTTCCGCGTCAAAGATAAACTAGAATCATTAGTAAGCGTCTATAGAGGTTGGGTAATCTATGGAAACAAGTTAACTTGAGCGAGAATTCATATTTGGATAAGTTCCTGGAGCTAGAAAACAGCCACCGACTGGTGCTTTTGCCGTCGATTTTCAAGATGAATGGTGAAGATTAAAGCCTGTTTTAGGGTTTGTATCGGCTAAGGAGAGCTTGTAGGTTATCAGATTCGAATTTCCAGGGAATGAAAACTATAAATAGAGGGTCGAATAACCTCAGAAAGCATCTTCTCACCATAGTTTTCACGCCCATTACCTGTTCGCAGAAAGTCCCAAGAGAAAAACAGAAGCTTTAGGAGCTCAACTTATGAAGCAGTAGCTAAAGATCTTCAATAACTATAGCGGCAGCGACTAACATCCTTCTGCGACTGTAGTTTGTATTCAATATTTTCTCTACTTTGATTTTCATAAACTCCATTATGAGTAGCTAATTCTTTTAATTGGTTAGGGATGTAACCTAAAATCACAACTATGTTAATTGATTAATGCATTAAGTTTTTCATTCACCCTCTTGTTTATCGTTCAAGTTTTACTAAGCATAATAATTATATGATTTTGTTCATGTAATATGAGTAGTTGTTTTGCATATTTAAGTCGCGAATTAAATATCATAATAACTTATCTATCACTAATTAGAAGTCTGAGGTAATTTTATCAAGATTCTAATAATTAGTAGTAATTTGTGATCACTAGCGGTGTGAATCGTGAAGGAAGTCACAAGTAAAACTTGGCCTAGGTTGAATATATCACGATTGTGTTTGTATTGCCTATGAATAACCCGTTTCATAGATTTTAAAGCTTTCCTCAAGTTGAATCTTCTAGCGATAAGCATTAGGTTATTTGTCGGAAAAGAATTCATATAATTGCGATTGCATTATTTGTTGATTTGTGGAGACGTAACGAAGTATATACACCGATTGGGGATACTTTAGGGTTATTGGTGAATGAGTGTGTGAATGATGCTTGATTGATTAACATGTGTGGTGATGGACGGCGAATCCCTTAACCAGCTTTTTCCTTTGATATTTTCTTAAACATTTCAATGTTTTAATTTTAAATTAATTTTGAACAACAAAATCCCCCCAGTTTACTTAAGTTTTCAAATACGAATAACAACCCATATCTCCATGTGGAACGAATCTGTTCTTATAACTATACTTTTATTTATAATTGTGAAGTGAAACAAATTAAATTATTTTTGTGTCGGCTGACAATCAACCAAATTTTGGCGCCACTGCCGGGGAGGCATAGCGGATTGTTATTTTGTTTTTGATTTCATATTTTTAGGTTTTAATTTTGTTTTTGAGAATCTTGGTTCAGGTACTTGATCTCTGGCACCCAAACGTTGGGATTACCCAAGGTGTGGAATTTCAACTCGTAGAGGAACAATACTACAAGAACCTCAATCACTACAAGAAGAGATGGTTGGCGGAACGAACAACCAAAACACTGGTAACCAGGGAAACCAAGGGAACCAGGGAAATGACGCCGCTCCGCCACCTCCAACTCCCAAGAGGACACTCAAAGATCTGACATCCCCATCGTTTGATCAACAAAAGTTGTGTGTCAACTTGGAAGATTCAATTGAGCTCAAATCTCAGTTGATTCATTGGTTACAAAAGTTCAAAGGGCTTCCAAGAGATGATCCAAACCGTTATTTACTACTATTTGAACATAGGTTGACAAGTTTGAAGCCAACTGGAACTGATCAAGGAAGAGCTTTACTGACAGCTTTTCCATTCTCTTTGATTGATTCTGCAGAAGAATGGTTTTATGGTCTTCCACCTGGAAGTATCACAACATGGAACGAGATGCAAAGAGTATTTTTAGAAAAGTACTTTCCATCCTCTAAATTCGTAAAGCAATTAGTGGGATTGAACAAATTATTGGTGAGAATCTTTACGACTACTGGGAACGGTACAAGAAGTTGTTAGCAAGATCCCCACATCATCAGATCTCTGAGCAACTCATAGTGCAGTATTTTTACGATGGTTTGATCCAATCCGAGAGAAATTTTATCGATGTAGCTAGTGGTGGTGCTTTGACAAATAAAACCATTGACGAAGCGACGGAATTGATTGAGAATATGGCTGCAAACACGCAGCAATTAAACACAAGAGGTTTGTCAATGAGTCACCGGACCGGGCTTACTAGCCGTCCGGCCATGCCCTAGCCGTGGCCGGTCCCACACCTTGTAATCCCTTATTTTATTATTCTTATTTCTTTCATTTTATGAAGATCCTCAGTTTGAACAAAACCCTGATTTCTTCATATTTTCTCAAATGTTGCTCAAACGTACACCAGAAAATACCAGAATTCTCAGGACTGAGACACGAGCACTATGGTGACATGGGGATGCGATCTTGACCGAAAAGGGTCAGCCCTTTAGCTTGAAGGAAGCCGGTCCCATATATTTTCTTTGACCTAATTTGCTCATATTAGGTTCAAACTCTTCCAAATAACCTAGACTTTCATCAAACGATCGTCAGTCGGTCCCATGACCACCAGGGCCGGTTCCATGACCCTTTGGTAGGTCCTTCACTTCTCCATAATTAGGTTTTATTACCTAGCTCAGACGAGCACTATTTTAATTAATGATTAAACCAGCATTTAATCATCCTTTCACCAACTAGTCTTCAAGGGACTCTGGTATTAGCTCACTTTAGCTATTAACATTCATTCGACAATTATACATCTGTCTCAACAAACATGTTCAATTCAAATCCTAGAGCATTCGTAAATCATGCTCGACTCAACAATATAAAGACTTATTGTCTCATCAAGTTTACAACTGACTAATTAAATACACGTCTTCCTTGCAGACTCCACAATCATGAGATATCAATTGTGTCACATGGGGGATATTAACTAAGGTTATGGTCTGGAGGCCTACATCACGTGTGTTCACCCACGATGAGAATGTGACTAAGTCGTGCAAGCGGTTAGAGGAGTTAACTAAGTAGTGGGTGGACAATCAACCAAGTCTCCACACGATGAGTAACTGGTTTTAACATGATCCCACTCTTTGATTCCAGAAACCGTCACACTTACTGGGATCAATGTGTCTACTATTTTTGGCAATATAAATAAGTCTCTTAACCCATAATTGAAACAACTTAACAAGAACTCAGCGTCTGAGCAATTACTCTCAACAGAGCAAATTCAATCATCAGAACTTATTTTCCTCACGCAGAATACACAACACATTCATAATCCTTGATCATCATTGATCTCGCACACTTCTCATCTTCCCTCCTACAGATCGACCCATCCTCTCTTGTGACCTAATTGACTCTGGAACGGCCATTGTCTTGGTTTAGGCCGTAGTCTTACAGATTGATCTCTCGAATTCAAAGCACTACCTTTGCAGTGCATCTGTTTGTAAAAGGTTAAAGCAATTTTCTCGGTTCGAGGAGTCTCTTCCACACGGTTGTATCCTCATTCCTAAAAAACCAGTAAATCGTTTTCTCCCATCAACATATTGGCGACCACAGTGGGAGATTAATCTCTCGCTTGCAATCTCTATTCATCAAGATGGTTGATCTTAGGTCAGGTTTAGTTACAAACCCTAACGCAAACAATGCTAGCACTATCAACAACATTGGTGGTACTCCAGTCGCTCCTGCTTCCAACAATGGTGCTACTAATACCACCCCTCCTCAAACCAACATCGGAAACAATCCGCTCTTCGGACGGTCTCCTGAGTAAATCAAAAGGGATCCACCTACCATAACTGACCTCATTAAAATTCAAGGAATTCTTGCCAAGAATCAAATAGACATGGCTACAACACAGAAGGAGCTATGCGCTCACCTCAAGAATCTCACGGACAAGTTGTCGCCTGAACAAAATCAGACCCAGCGTCCATCAGAGAAACAGAAAGGAAAAGCCAAGGAAACATCTCCGGCTGCTGATCTTGAAACCTCTCTAATTCATGTGGTGGATGATGATGAAGTCGACAAAGCTGCAGACAACCTACTGGCGAAAGAACCGTCCAGTTTCATCACTCGTGAAGACTTGGAACGCCTCTTGGAGAACCGTGGAAAAGATAAGATGTCGTTTGTCCACCGTCACCAACCTCCATACCCTGCTGCTACACAAAAGATTCCTCTGCCAAAAGGTTACACCTCTCCAACGTTCACCCTTTATGAAGGAAAAGGCAATGCTCGAGAGCATGTCTCTCGGTTTCTGGAATCATTTGGTGAACATGAGCACAACCATGTCGTCCGCCTGAAGGAATTTTCAAAGTCTCTGACAGGCAGTGCATACACCTGGTACAACAACATCTCACCAGGAAGTATCACCAGTTGGGGAGAGATGATTAATGCTTTATACAAAAATTATTTCTTCGTTTCAGAGCAAGTCGTTCTCCCTGATCTAGGAAGGATGTTTCAAAGGAGCAATGGACATCCCAATGACTATGTGAAAAGGTTCATAGTTCAAGCCTTGGATTGCCACGATCCAAACGTCACATAACAACAACTTGTAGACTTGTGCATCAATGGAATGATCCCGGTTTACAGAGCTTTACTGGAAAATCTTTGATTCCAGACTTTTTTAGAACTTCATGAAGCGGCTAAGCGATCAGCAACTACCGCACCGGTTTTACTGAAAAAAGCAAAAGCTACAAAAGCAGAGGAACCACAAGAAACTCGAAGTAGCAGGCGTTTGATCAACAAACAGTACAACCTCCAACCTTCCACAAATGTTATTGTAGAAGGGAGCAAACGGAAAGATGAGCCACAACGCAAGCACGCTTCCTCAGCTCCTCCAAAAGCACCAAGGAAGGACAATCAAACCCGGGATGTACAGGCTCCAACCCAGCGTGCAGGAACTGACCAAGCAGTACCTGATTTCCCTTTTTCCCATTGAAGAGGTGATTGAACTACTGTAGGTCTGGATCCAAGACGGTGCAATCAAGTTACCATATGTAAGAAAAGAACCAACTGAACAAGAGATGGAAAATCCTCAGTAATGTCGTTTTCATAGATTCGTCAATCATCCCACAAGCGACTGCAGGACTTTGAAGCGCATCTTCAAAGAAAAAATTGAATCAAGAGAGCTTAACATGGGGAATGAAGGAGTACATAGAGACCCTCTCCCGGTCAGAACCTTCACTCTCTCTGAACCACTTGTCAAGGAAGCAATTTAATCCTTAATCGAGCATGTCTGTGAATTGTTGTACTTATCAAAGGCTCAAAGGAAGGACATGTTTGCTGCATTGAATCACATCGTGTCATGGAAGTGTTTATCGATTCAAGAGACACTCCTTGAGCCTCCAGTAACAGACAAGGAGATGTATGATTGGGGACTTCTCACCACAGTCCTTCTCAAAGGAAACGAATTCAAACGAGTGTTGATTGATGTTGGCACTGCCGTCATCAATATTTTCTCTACTTTGAAGCAGTAGAGAAAGATCTTCAATAACTATAGCGGAAGCGGCTAACATCCTTCTGCGACTGTAGTTTGTATTCAATATTTTCTCTACTTTGATTTTCATAAACTCCATTATGAGTAGCTAATTCTTTTAATTGGTTAGGGATGTAACCTAAAATCACAACTATGTTAATTGATTAATGCATTAAGTTTTTCATTCACCCTCTTGTTTATCGTTCAAGTTTTACTAAGCATAATAATTATATAATTTTGTTCATGTAATATGAGCAGTTGTTTTGCATATTTACGTCGCGAATTAAATATCATAATAACTTATCTATCACTAATTAGAAGTCTTAGGTAATTTTATCAAGATTCTAATAATTAGTAGTAATTTGTGATCACTAGCGGTGTGAATCGTTAAGGAAGTCACAAGTAAAACTTGGCCTAGGTTGAATATATCACGATTGTGTTTGTATTGCTTATGAATAACTCGTTTCATAGATTTTAAAGCTTTCCTCAAGTTGAATCTTCTAGCGATAAGCATTAGGTTATTTGTCGGAAAAGAATTCATATAATTGCGATTGCATTATTTGTTGATTTGTGGAGACGTAACGAAGTATATACACCGATTAGGGATACTTTAGGGTTATTGGTGAATGAGTGTGTGAATGATGCTTGATTGATTAACATGTGTGGTGATGGACGGCGAATTCCTTAACCAGCTTTTTCCTCTGATATTTTTTTAAACATTTTATTGTTTTAATTTTAAATTAATTTTGAACAACGAAATCCCCCCAGTTTACTTAAGTTTTCAAATACGAATAACAACCCATATCTCCCTGTGGAACGAATCTGTTCTTATAAATATACTTTTATTTATAATTGTGAAGTGAAAGAACTTAAATTATTTTTGTGTCGGCTGACAATCGACCAAATTTTGGCGCCGATGCCGGGGAGGCATAGCGGATTGTTATTTTGTTTTTGATTTTATATTTTTAGTTTTTAATTTTTAATTTTGTTTTTGAGAATCTTGGTTCAGGTACTTGATCTCTGGCACCCAAACGTTGGGATTACCGAAGGTGTGGAATTTCAACTCGCAGAGGAACAATACTACAAGAACCTCAATCACTACAAAAAGAGATGGTTGGCGGAACCAACAACCAAAACACTGGTAACCAGGGAAACCAAGGTAACCAGGGAAACCAAGGGAACCAGGGAAATGATGCCACTCCACCACCTCCAACTCCCAAGAGGACACTCAAAGATCTGACATCCCCATCGTTTGATCAACAAAAGTTGTGTGTCAACTTGGAAGATTCAATTGAGCTCAAATCTCAGTTGATTCATTGGTTACCGAAGTTCAAAGGGCTTACAGGAGACGATCCAAACCGTCATTTACTACTATTTCAACATAGGTTGACAAGTTTGAAGCCATCTGGAACTGATCAAGGAAGAGCTTTACTGACAGCTTTTCCATTCTCTTTGATTGATTCTGCAGAAGAATGGTTTTATGGTCTTCCACCTGGAAGTATCACAACATGGAACGAGATGCAAAGAGTATTTTTATAAAAGTACCTTCCATCCTCTAAATTCGTAAAGCAATTAGTGGGATTGAACAAATTACTGGTGAGACTCTTTACGACTACTGGGAACGGTACAAGAAGTTGTTAGCAAGCTGCCCACATCATCAGATCTCTGAGAAACTCATAGTGCAGTATTTTTACGACGGTTTGCTCCAATCCGAGAGAAATCTTATCGATGCAGCTAGTGGTGGTGCTTTGACAAATAAAACCATTGCCGAAGCGACGGAATTGATTGAGAATATGGTTGCAAACACGCAGCAATTCAAAACAAGAGGTTTGTCAATGAGTCGAAAGGTTAATGAGGTTACTTCTTCACCTCACTTAGAACATAGGATTGGTAACATGGAGAATATGATGCAACAAATGGCCTCAGTAATCATTCCCTCTTATGAACAAGAAGCTAAGCAAGTGAATGCAGTATTCCCAAATCAGCAGAGGCAGCAATACAATCCTTATTCAAACACTTATAATATAGGGTGGAGAGATCATCCCAACTTCAGCTACGTAAACAAGCAAGCAGCAGCTCCAGATCCGATTTTTAATTATCCTAGTGGTTTCCAACAACAAAAACAACAACCAAAACAAGCTCAGAATTTGAAATCATCGGAGATGCTTTCCATGATGAAGAATCTAACCACAATGGTGCAGAAAAATCAGCAAACGACTGATGGTGCAATCAAGGAGTTTCAAACACAAATGAGCACCATGGCAGGTAGATTGAACCATTTGGAGATGCAATATAGTGGGAAACTCCCTTCTCAACCTCTTAACCCAAGAGATTCTGTCAACGCTGTGACATTGATAAGTGGTACACGAACTGTGCAACCGGAAGATGCTGAGAAAAACAAAGACCCTAAGGGGCCGGTTTTGGAGACAGAGATTACTGACTCTTCCCAAACCAAAGAGGTACCTAAAACAAACTTTAAACCTCCTACTTACATTCCTCCTTTACCTTTCCCTCGTAGGTTTGCTAACTCTAAAAAGGCGGAACAGGATAAGGAGATTTTAGACATTTTCAGGAAGATTCATGTGAACATTCCACTGATAGATGCAATTAAACAAGTCCCTAAGTATGCGAGAATTCTTAAGGACTTGTGCACCAATAAGCAACGGTTGACTGGTAATGAGGTAATGAAAGTGGGGGAGAATGCTTCAGCTATCTTGCAAAAGAAACTCCCACTTAAATTTAAAGACCCCGGTAGTTTTGATATTCCTGTTGTTATTGGTAACACCCAGTTTAATAAGGCTATGCTTGATTTAGGAGCATCAGTAAATGTTATGCCTTAATCTATATATGAATCTCTTAATTTAGTTCCTCTGAAAGAAACTGGAATTACTTTACAGTTGGCTGACCGTTCTAATGTGTACCCTAGAGGTATTATAGAGGATGTGCTTGTGCAGGTAAACCAACTAATTTTTCCAGCGGATTTCTGTGTGTTGGAAATGACAGACGGATCAACTGACACATCTCTACTTTTGCTTCTTGGTCGACCATTTATGAGCACGGCTAGAACTAAAATTGATGTGCATGACAGTTCGTTGACTATGGAATGTTATGGACAAGTGATACGTTTCAACATTTACGAAACGATGAGATATCCTAGTGATGTCCACTCTTGCTTCTCCATTGATGTGATTGATACTTTGGCTCAGCAAATGTTCAATATGGATGGGGTGGATGCGCTTAAAACCGTGTTGACTACGCCCATTGATGATGGTTTGGAATGTGGTGACGTAATCAAGGACACTATTGGCTCGCTTAACTCGTTGCAAGAAAAATCAGCACACGAGAGTGTTTCCTTTATATCTTTACCAGTATCTAATGAAAAACTTGTGCCATCTATCTTGCAGGCTCCAAAGATAGAACTAAAACCTCTTCAGGATCACCTAAAATACTTGTATTTAGGTGATAAAGATGAGTTACCAGTAATAGTGTCTAAGGAACTAACTAAATTGCAGGAACAAAGACTTCTTCGAGTGTTGAGGGAGTACAAAACAGCCATAGGATGGACAATTTCTGATATCAAGGGAATAAGCCCATCAACATGCATGCACAAAATACGACTTGAGGATGAAGCAAAACCTATAAGGGAAGCACAACGTCGCCTGAATCCTCCAATGATGGAAGTCGTAAAGAAAGAAATTCCGAAGTTGTTAGATGTGGGAGTTATCTATCCCATATCTGATATCAAGTGGGTGAGCCCAGTACAAGTAGTACCAAAGAAGTCGGGCGTTACAGTGGTGCAGAATGATAAAAATGAACTTGTCCCAACTCGTGTGCAAACCGGTTGGAGGGTTTGTATAGATTACAGAAAACTTAATGCAACCACTAAGAAAGATCACTTTCCTTTACCTTTTATGGATCAAATGTGGGAACGTTTGTCTGGGCACTCTCACTATTGTTTTCATGATGGTTACTCAGGTTACAATCAGATTTCTATAGCACCTGAGGATCAAGAGAAAACTACTTTTACTTGTCCGTTCGGAACATTTGCATACAGAAGGATGCCTTTTGGTTTGTGTAACGCACCCGCTACCTTCCGAAGGTGTATGGTAAGTATCTTTTCAGATTATGTTGAAAACATTATCGAAGTTTTTATGGACGATTTCAGCGTGCATGGCGATTCCTTTAACTTGTGCTTGGATAACCTTACACTTATTCTTAAACGATGTGTTGAAACTAATCTTGTGCTAAATTGGGAGAAGTGCCATTTTATGGTAACTCATGGCATTGTTTTAGGCCATATTATATCTTCTAAAGGATTGGAAGTTGATAAATCTAAGATAGATATTATAAGTGCTTTAACCCCTCCTACTAGAGTGAGGGAGGTTCGTTCTTTTCTTGGTCACGCAGGATTTTATCGCAGGTTTATCAAGGATTTTTCCAAGGTTGCAGAACCATTATGCCAACTTTTGCAGAAGGATGTGGTTTTTAACTTCGATGAGAAGTGTTTGGTGGCATTCAATCGTTCTAAAGAACTTTTGATAACATCCCCTATCATGAAACCACCTGATTGGAGTAAGCCATTTGAGCTTATATGTGATGCGCATGACTATGCGGTCGGTGCAGTACTAGGGCAGCGTAATGGGAAGTTACCCCATGCCATTTATTATTCTTCCAGAACGTTGAATGATGCTCAGCAAAACTATACGACCACCGAGAAGGAGTTATTAGCAATTGTATTCGCATTGGAGAAATTTAGTTCTTATTTGCTTGGTACAAAAGTTGTTGTGTTTTCTGATCATGCGGCACTTAGGTATCTATTCACAAAGAAGGAAGTGAAACCAAGGCTCTTTCGCTGGATATTGATTTTACAAGAATTTGACATTGATATTAAAGATAAGAAAGGCATTGAGAACACAGTTGCAGATCACTTGAGTCATCTTACTGTAGACGAAGAAACTATCCCGTTGCTAGATTAGCTTATCAATATATATGGGATGATCCATACTTGTGGAAATATTGTGCATATCAAGTAATACGAAGGTGCGTATCCGAATCTGAATTTCAATCAATATTACCTTTTTGTCATTCTTATGCATGTGGAGGACACTTTGGGTCTAAAAGAACCGCACTTAAGGTACTTGAGAGTGGTTTCTATTGGCCCACTTTGTTTAAAGATGCATATATATTCTGCACTACTTGTGATAGATGTCAGAGAACAGGCAATCTAGGTGCTCGAAACCAAATGCCACAAACTCCCATACTCTTTATTGAAATATTTGATGTTTGGGGAATTGATTTTATGGGCCCTTTTGTTAACTCTGGTGGTAAGTTTTATATCTTACTAGCGGTTGATTATGTCTCGAAATGGGTGAAGCTAAGGCCACCTCTACTAATGATTCTAAAGTGGTTACATATTTTGTTAAGGAATATATTTTTGCAAGGTTTGGAACCCCAAGAGCCATAATCAGTGATGGAGGATCACACTTTCGAAACAAGTTTTTCTTTGGCTTGTTAAAGAAGTACAACATCACTCACAAGATTGCTACGCCGTATCATCCACAGACTAACAGGCAAGCAGAAGATTCCAATCGAGAAGTGAAATCCATCCTAGAAAGAACCGTGAATCCCACGAGGAAGGATTGGAGTTTACGTCTCAATGATGCATTGTGGGCGTACAGAACCGCATACAAGACCCCTATCGGGATGTCTCCATTTAGACTTGTGTACAGTAAATCATGTCATCTTCCTGTTGAGATCGAGCATAAGGCTTCTTGGGCTATAAAACAGTGCAACATGGAGATGGATGGGGGAGGAGAGCAGAGAAAACTTCAATTGAGTGAGCTAGAAGAGATCAGAAACGCAGCATATGAAAGTTCACGAATTTACAAGGAAAAAACTAAGGCTTTTCATGATAATATGATTTCTAGAAAACAGTTTACTATTGGACAGAAAGTTTTTCTCTTTGATACTCGTCTTAGATTATTCCCTGGCAAACTGCGTTCCCGTTGGAAGGGACCTTATGTTATCACTAATATATTTTCTCATGGTGCAGTAGAAATTCAAGATTTAACCTCAGGAAATGGATTCAAAATGAATGGTCATCGCTTAAAGCCATATTATGAGAACTTTGTACCTGAGAATGTGGAAGTGGTACAACTTGTTGATATGCTCCCTATGGAGGAGTAGAAAGGCGAACGCCAAGTCGGGCTAAAGACGTTAAACTAAGCGCTATATGGGAGGCAACCCATGGGATGAGTATTTCTTATCTTGCTTTTAGATTTTTCTTGTCTTGTATTAATTTATTTTTTTGATTTATTGTCACATTTCATATAGGATTTCCCACCTGGACTCTACTTGGATGACTTAATTTACATTCAGGACAATGTAAAGTTTAAGTGTGGGGGAGTGGTTAAGCTTGCATTGTAAATTTTTCAACTTTTGTGTAAATTAGTGCATGAAAACTCCAACTTGTAGTTAGTTTAGAGTCACATAGTATACATGTCGCTAAGATTACATCGAAATTCTCACAAGAGTGACTGAACTTAGAGATGACAGAGAACGTGATCGGGTTTATTACTTGTATGAGAGTTAAAGTTGGATTTAACCATGCCAGTGGAAAATGAGGTGCAGACTGAATTTAGTATTAGAGTTGTGGTCCCTTATAGTGGAGACTACCCATGTTACATCATGAGAGGCACCGACCTTCAATTCTTTGTACGTGTCTAAATATGTGCTTTTAGAGTGTGTGTCACCGTACGTAAACTCCAGGTAGAATGGTGAGCTACCCAACCTCCCACCAAAAGAAGCACTATTTTGATCTCTTGAGTGCAATTTTATCAATCATGATGGTGACATCGAATTGCTAACTTACATACTACCTGTAATCTTGTTCGCAGTTAGCACCATCCACTTTATCTCTCTCTACACCAACATGCCCATAGAAACACCACCATCATCAACAAGAGAAGCATCACAAATTTGAAGGAAAGTTGAAGACGGTCAAGGTTTACAAGCAACAGTACAGAAATGAGCAGATTTCAGATTCAAGTAAAGCAACAAGACAATGAGCAGAATTTCTTAAAGTTGAAGACTTACGTACAAGAGCGAATATTATCAAGATGAGATTTCAAGAAGTTTAATCAAGACATACAAGTTGTGAAGAATCAAGCGGTAAAGTACTTACACCATGGCCTTTGTACTTGCATTTTTATTCTATCTTTCTTTGTATTATTTTCTCTTGTCTCAAAAAAAAAAAAAAAATCAAAAAAAAAAAAGACAAGAGAAAATTTTGTTAGGTTCATTATTTCATTTTGTTTTTTTTTTATTTTTCTTGTCTCAAAAAAATAAATATGATGTATCATATTTTGGTTTATTTTTAGTTTTATATTATTTCAATAAAGCCAATGGAAGAAGAAATATTCATAAGGAAGTTTCAAGAAACAAGGAATTAGAGGAAAGAATCACATTGTCAAGATTATACGAAGTTCAAGATTTCATCATCAAGAGTTTAGGACCGAAGACGGAGATGAAGACAAGGATTGAAGACCGAAGACGTTTCTATGGATGCTGTGAGAGTGGTGCTAACTGCACATCGAACGGATAACGAGGTAAGTAAGCATATTCCCACCTTCGTTAAGTGGTTGATTTCCTTTCTTAGAGATCGTCAGAAAAAAAAGGGTTTTCAAAATGATAAAAGATGTGGGTTTTCAAAACAATTCGGAGGTTTTTACCTTCCCACCATTAAAACGTGTCTCAGGGTTCTCTCTTCATTCCTACCTGGACACATGTGTGGCCCATAAAAAGCTATTTATTATTGAGAGAAACTTCATAACACCTTTTCTTGTGAGGCAGAGTCGAGACTTTTGATCACTCCAAACCCGAATTTCTTTCTATAAGGGTGTAGATGGTGGATTTTCGACAAAGGCTAAAATCGTAAACCCGTACTTATATGTACTCCTGATCCAGCAATCAGACGAGTATTGAGGCTCATGTCTCTTATCGAAAGCATGAAAGCTCATGCCATAAGAATATCTGACTGAGAATACTGTCTCTCGGAGTATATGTAGACATGTAGTCTCCCAGCTGAGGCAACGGCATGTCTCATGAATACTGAGCAATTTCAGCATTTACTTCTATATAGAATCGAAAGATTAGACGGCTCCTAGACAGCATGCCTGCTAGTGTAGAGAAATAACGTCTTCAGGATGTAACAATATTTTCCCAGACTATATGAAAGAAAATATGACGCTCAACAAGCTCATATCACTCAATTTCTGAATAATTAATGCTCCTAGACGATCGTACTAGTATAGAGCCATTAATTAATTATTCTCAGAACCAATAGATTCATTAACTGAATCCCTGGAAAATATTCAATATTTTCATAATATTTCATTACTTCAATTTATGGTTCTTCCCAGCAGAATTCCATGGGTTAGTAATAAATATTCAACACACGGGCATTTGAGCTACCTCTGAGTAAGCCCCGACTCAAATGGTGAAAGTATACTTAACGATGGTACACTAACAATCACTGTACGAACAAGTATTTCAAAATACGACGAGACGATGAACCTATGCAAAATAGGAAGGAAAATAATAAATAATTAAAAATTGACCAAGGTACTGGGAGCATGGGCCCACTGACCGGCCGGACGTGCCGTGGTCAATCCGGCCACTGAAACTTATTTATTGATTAGCCTAAGACCTTACTATGACCATATAATACCTTTAAAAAATCTTTTACATGACTTTCAATTCTTATTGTTCTTGTAATACCTATTATTATCATCATTGAAATAATGAGAACATAAACAGGTTATCCAAAATCCAATTTAAGACAAATCAATACACCATATATTGAAAATATTAAGATAAAGTCAAACCACATAAATCAAAGTTTAATCAGAAGCTACAACGAAATCATTTACACGAGTAATTACTTACAGAGCTGATCCCGACGACGAAGAAAAGTACACGACCAAGCATAGTTGTCGCAGAATTGTTACCCTTGGGAAGCTCTATAAGCTTCAGGAGGCATAAACCATAAACAACAAAAATATTAACACCAGCTTTCTCCCAAGCATTCCCATATCGTAGTACCCAACTAACACCACCTCTACCACCACCAAGTCTAGACCAAACATCTTCTTTGAAAGTGGTAGCACCACTACTACCATCAGCTACACAAACAAAATCACTCAAGGCCAATATGTAGTTCCCAAAAGCTTTAAATGCAAAACAAATCCAACGTATTGTAATTAACTAAGATATACCCAAAATGGTTGTAACATGTATGATAAGATAATGCTGCCACCAACTTGCAAGGAAATAAAATGAACAACTATTAAATATACATTTCATATTATGCGACCATTCATATGCATTTGTTCTTGACTATCAAATAACTTATTAACAAATATAGGACTAAATGAGATCGAAAATGAAACACTACCGAAATTAAATCGATTGTACGGGTAATATAGATTAAAGTATGCTGAGTTCAAATCTGAACTTATCTTCTCTATCGTAATTATAGATTCGGAGATCAATCAAACCTCATTCAAGAACCCTAAAAAAATATTAGTTAAAAATTCTTTGAAATTTTTATCTCAAAAGAGAGATTAAGATGAGGTAGTAATAGATCTAAACTCCAATCAGGATTTGAATTCGAGATGAAATTGAAGTAAATAGGTTTTTGAAAACCGTAAAAATATTTTGGAATCGAAAAATTAGTAATTATGCAGAAATTAACATGATATCAATAGATTAACTAATTTGTTCGATCATTTTTGTTGAGTGGATCTTCGTTCTAGGTCATTGTTGACGATCTTCATCGATTTTTCTTCCTCTATTGAATTACACCTTGAAGAACATGTATTGGTGTTGCTGATTTTAGGTTTTGGAGATGTAAAATGAAATAAAATAGCAATTTCGTTCTCTGCTCACAATTAGAAACTCTATGAGTTGCGGAGCTGAGAGAAGAACGAGAGAGAATGGAATGAAATAATTCTCTCTCTTCTTCTGTTTCTTAAAAATAATGCATACAAGGGAAGGCTAATTTTGAAATTTAAAATTTGCGATGATGTCGGCTGTCAAGCGAAATTTAAAATCAAACCCTAAATTCTATAATTTTGGGTCGGGTGATTATGCACAAACCGAGCTCTCGAACCATACCAAAACCGTATTCCAAATGTATCTCACAATTTTTTTTGGTGGGTCCCGTGGGCCCCACGGAGGACAGCAGGGGCCGGGTATATGTGAGAGCTTTATGACGGTTTTTTCTTTCACGGTTTATTTCGTTGTCCGTGAAGAATTTTTTGTTTTGGGCCTAGTAGTAAAAATTTTGTGAGGTTTCTTAATGTTGAACTCTAGGGGTGTGCAATCGACGGACGAATGTGGATTAGAGGTCGCCCACGTCCAAACCGTCAAAGTTGCGGATTTGGAAAATCTAACCGTGTCCGGCCCAATCACTCGCGGATTTAACATCTGCGGATTAACGGTTGATACGGACTGGACGCAGATTAACCGTGGATCGGTGAATTTAAGGTCGAACCTGAAAACCGTTCACTACTACACGGCATAAACGGCGTCCTGCAAGTAATGTACGTATGTCAATAATGTTCAACTGCCCCTTAACTGCAATCTTTCATTCTACTGGAAATAAGCCGCCGTCTGTGCAAATGGTGTGGGGACTGGGAGTCTGAACGGAAAACTTGGTCAACTCCATTGAGCATAAGTTTTGCTTTCCACGAGATTGCCTTTCCCAATTCTTTGACACTCTTCGTAAAACACCTCCTAACAAATGACATCTTAAAATGTACGGCACTTTCAAAGCTAACTGTCAAAATGATAGTCCCAAATTTTCTTTTGGCAACAGTCTACTTCTCCCTTTCCGTTAGTACTTAGTACAGGTAGTGATTTTGCCTGCATTTTAAAACTTCACATTCCTTGTTTTTCCTTTACTGCCATATTTACTCTCTTACTAATTAACTTATCCAAAATGATTGTATCTTCTTTAAGATGGCTAAAGAAGTCGGTCGCTTGTTGTCAAAATGATAATGCATATTTTCCCATTAGCAATTTGATTAAGCATCCTCTCAAATGATTATACAGTGCGGGTGAATCCGCGGATTTCAAAGTCCAACCGCAACCAAACCGTTAAAAGTGTGGATTGAGTATTCAACCCGTTTCCGGCCCATAGATCTTGCGGATTAGGTTTCACCCGCAATTTTGCGGACAGATACGGACGAAATCCGCAGTTCAGGACTTTTTGCTCACCCCTTTTGAACCCATATTGCACGGGGTTTACAATAGTTTTCACTTTTATTTATTCATTCAAAGTGAGTGGGATTTCCCTTTCTTTTCATTATTCATTCAAAGCAGTGTTTTAAGAACCGGACCGGACCGGCCGGTTGAACCTGTAAACCGGTGAACCAGTAAGAAAAATGGTCTGATTCAACATAAACCCATTAATATGCTAAAAAACCTATTAAACCGGGTGACCCGGACGGTCCAACCAAAGGACCCTTGCGACCCAGTCCGGTTTTGAAGTGGTTTTCCAAGTGACCCAATAATTGTTGGGAAAAAAATCGAAAAAAAGAAAAAGATCAGACGAAGGAAAACCAGGTTTACATAAACTTGTGTTAAGAAAACACAAATCAGATCTACAAAATTTATATGTACATATATGTACTCCTGATCCAGCAATCATACGAGTATTGAGGCTCATGTCTCTTAACGAAAGTATGAAGGCTCATGCCATAAGAATATCTGACTGAGAATACTGTCTCTCGGAGTATATGTAGACATGTAGTCTCCCAGCTGAGGCAACGGCATGCATGTCTCATGAATACTGAGCAATTTCAGCATTTACTTC
Organism: Papaver armeniacum; assembly: GCA_023531295.1. Taxonomy (NCBI): domain Eukaryota; kingdom Viridiplantae; phylum Streptophyta; class Magnoliopsida; order Ranunculales; family Papaveraceae; genus Papaver; species Papaver armeniacum. Next base: position 78,489 of record JAJJWW010015944.1, on the reverse strand, counting down.
TATATAGAATCGAAAGATTAGACGGCTCCTAGACAGCATGCCTGCTAGTGTAGAGCAATAACGTCTTCAGGATGTAACAATGTTTTCCCTGACTATATGAAAGAAAATATGACGCTTCAACAAGCTCATATCACTCAATTTCTGAATAATTAATGCTCCTAGACGATCGTACTAGTATAGAGCCATTAATTAATTATTCTCGTAACCAATAGATTCATTAATCAATCCTGGAAAATATTCAATATTTTCATAATATTTCATTACTTCAATTTATGGTTCTTCCCAGCAGAATTCCATGGGTTAGTAATAAATATTCAACACACGGGCATCTGAGCTACCTCTGAGTAAGCCCCGACTCAAATGGTGAAAGTATACTCAATGATGGTTCACTAACAATCATTGTACGAACAAGTATTTCAAAATACGACGAGACGATGAACCTATGCAAAATAGGAAGAAAAATAATAAATAATTAAAAATAGACCAAGGTGTGCTGGGAGCATGGGCCCACTGACCGGCCGGACATGTCGTGGTCAATCCCACGCCAGTTTCATATTTTTATCATATTTTTTGTTATTTTACCTGATTTCATGAAAAACCTTTCATTTGAACAAATATCCTTTGTTTTGAGGAAACTCCTCAGTTTCATGGTGTTTCCTTCGCACTGAGGAAATAATATAAAATTAGTGTAGGATCAGAATATCGCGACATCAATATCTTGCGAGATCAATAAACGACAGCATTGCGAAGGTGTCGCAGGGAAATAATATAAATGACGCAATGGATGACGACAGCCAGAACATGAGAAAAGTGTGAAGACTTGGCGAGATTTAGGAGTGTCGCGAAGATGAACATTTATACACTTGCGATACTTCGCGAGTCATTCCCGAAAATAAAGGACAAACTTAGTCATTGTCATCCACTATGTAATACCCTATATAAAGGGTTGAGTAAATCCGTTGTAGGGGAGGTCTTTTTGAATTGTTAAGCAAGTCATTAGGAGAGAGAAAATCTAGAGTGATTGTAATTTCCTTAATTCTGTTCTATCTTTCTTTGTAAACATTTCAAGAAAATAATCAATCAAATTCATAGTTATTCATCTTTAAATGGATTAATTGTGTTGAATCTAATGAGGGGTGTAGTGTAGGAAATCCTGCAACTACAATTAGGGAAAATATTGTGGGGCCGTGATTGTTGGCCAACCGGCCATGCCTTGATCCGGCCGGCCCCACACCTCATGGTCCTCATTATTTTATCATTATTTCCCAGTTTTCATGAAAACTCCTTAATCTCATGATATTTCTTTGAAAAATAATATAAAATTAAGAAAACTCGTGGGACCGGGCCATAGCCGGCCGGTCATACCCTAGCTGGCCCCACACGTTTTATTTTATCATTACTATATTTTTTGTTTCCTTAATCCCATGAAATTCCTTGATTTCATGATACTTCCTTCAAATTATGAAAAGTCTTTCCAAATTATGAAAATCCCTTCAAATAATGAAATAATACATAAAATAAGGGAAAACTCATGGGACCGGGCCATAGCCGGCCAACCATGCTCAAGCCGGTCCCACACGCCCTTATTTTATTATTATTAATATTTTTGTTTCCTTCATCTCATGGAAACTCCTTGATTTCAACAAAACTCCTTGGTTTTAAAAAACTCCTTGGTTTTATGATATTTTCCTAAAATCATGAAAACATAATAAAATTAGGAAAAATACCATGGGACCGGCCCCTTGAATTCTTCATGAGTTTTACTCTCGGGCTGTTTTCACCTCCCGAATGAGCTTAAAACCTAAATATTCCCGCGATAGGAGATAGGAAATTCTTTTTCGTACAGAATGGAGGGGCGGACCATCAAAATCCAAGTCCGTATGAGAATTCTATATTGATTCTACTAAAGGGCGCTAATTAGGGTTTCAACCAATCTGGGGATTGCTCAAACGATCAATATTTGATCCCGTGACCACCCAGGGCCGGTTTCATGACCCCTTGGTCGGTCCCTCACCTCTTCATAATTAATTAGGTTTTATCACCTAAGGTTCAAACGAGCATTTTCAAATAAATGATTAAACCAGCATTTAATCATTCTTTCATCAAAAAATCACCAGCTCTTCAAGAGGCCTTGGTATTTGCTCACATGAGCATACGAGAGTTATATGATCGACCCACGGTCCCATGAAGCCGTCCCTCCTTCATTCCATGGTTAATTTTCAAATAAACCATCAATTGATAATAATTAGGGTTTCTGAGTCCAAGGATCATAATTCCAGATTCAAACACTAATAATTTTATGACGATCTCATGATCAGTATTCTTATTAATTATACTCGGTTCAACTACCAGTATTTTAATTAATATTTTATTTTGGTCACGCTACCAATAATTTATCAGATGAGCAGTACTTGCTCAGATGAGCAATACTTGCTCAAACCAAAGAATATTGGTTCAACTATCAATATTCAACAGTCCATCGAATGAGCAATATTTGCTCACGTTAACTTATTCACATATCTGATGAGTGCCAAATATTGCATATTTCTACATCTATTTATTGGCATTTAGCTCATCTTTTGTACTCAGAAATCAGATATTATCCCATATTCTGTATTTTCCTTGTTTTCAAGAATAAATATTTGTACTAATTAATTTTGTGTTTTTAGGCATTAAATAAATCTCAGAGAAATTGAGGAGCCAAAAGAGCGAAAATTGGAGGCAAGCGTCTTCGGAGCAAAAAGCCAAAGCCCGCGCGCGCATCAGTAGCAACCCAACTTACAAGATATGGGCTTGAGCTAGCCATGACCCGGATCCGAACCCGTTCCCTCTGAGACGTCAGATTTGCTCCTTCAACATCCAACGCTCGCTTCCTTCCTCACATCATTTCTTGCTGCTCCCGCTCAGCACCAAAACAGCCCGATTCTCTCTGAGCAGTTGAGATCTCCATCTTATGCATCCGACGCTCGCTCCACCCTTTCCATCGTCTTCCCGCTACACCCGCTTCACAACAAATCCACCTACACCTATACCCTATCGACCCAATTCATTTTCTCTTCCATCTTCTCTTTCTTCTCCCCCGTCCCAACTCTGCAGAGAAACCCATCCCCCTTCTTCTCCCGACCATACCATGGCAGAGCCACCTCCTCACCACTTCCATCATCTCCTTACCCTGCCAACCGCACCTGCAGCCACCCTCTCCACCTCTCTAGGTCTAGATATCTCTTTCTTAGCTTCTCCCATAACTCTAGAAGCTAAATCAGAGATAACTAGAGCTAGGGTTTCAGCAACAACGATGCATGGTCGATTCAGAGACAAGACAAGGGAGAAAAGAGGTTTGGGTTCCGTTTACGAGTGATGTTAGAGTGTTGTGAGATATATAAGTTGTTGTTCTTCATGAGAGAGTCAGTTTTAGTTTTACACAGCATGTTTTAGGGTTTAGATTTGCAATTTTAATTTGAAGTTATTTTCATTCTGCATTATGTGCTAAATAACTTGACTAGGGTGTAGATGAAACCCCTATTGATTATATGAAGTTGATTCACATTTGAGTTTGATTCTTATTGTTTTGCATTGCATTAGGATTATTAGTCAGTTGGTGAGCAAATTAGCCTGTGATAGAGTGTGCTGTAAGAAGACACTCTATACTAGGGGATAATTTGTGAAGTCAATTGGTATAATTTCCACCGAAACTTCCAAAGGGAAGTGTAAGATCATAATTTGATGTGTGTTACCTTAATATAGGATTAGGGGTGAATTCAATCACCCTAGTGCTCTCAAACCATCACATTACAACATCTTTGCTCCTCATTGCCTTAGTTTAGAGTCACAAATACAATTCAGTCGTATCGACAACCACAAAACAACCCTGACTTGTGTTACATTTCCTTGAATCAGTTAAGAAGCCTTTGTATCACCCTTGCATACACCATTTCTCTGTGGGATCGACCTGTGCTTGCCCTTGCCTCCAATAGGCCTGTGCACTTGCAGTTATACGTAGGAAACATCTTTTACAGACCTACCAAGTTTTTGGCGCCGTTGCCGGGGAACTGGTAGTGTGCCCTGTTGTTCATTAGCTTACTTCACTGATTTCATTTATCCTTGTATATTTGTGTAAAACCTCCCTTGTTTACCATCTTTTGTTAGTGTAACTTAGTTATTTCAACCATCCTTGTATATTGTTGTTATCTGCATCATTGCCCTGTAAAATATTGCATATTTTAGCTCATTGTCTCTTATCATCTGTAGATGTAGCTGTAGTTTAATACTAATTATGTGTTGTATTTAGCTTCTCTAGTTAACTTTTGGTTTTAAGTTGCATACATGATCTGCATTTAGTTAGCTGTAACTGCAATATTCATCTCACTAGCATAGCTTGCATCATTGACTACTGAAGCTTGTTAGTTTGTTATACCTCAGTAGCCCCTGTGAATAGCTTGTTGCATTCTGTAGCTTAGTATAATCCAGCTCTTTATAAAATTTACATTTGGTTCATCTCAGTGCACCTTATCTCACTCCTTTGCGTGCTCTGTCTTTCATCACTTCTGTTCACTTGCATGGTCCATAGTATCACTGCACTTTGCTGTTATTATTGTTATCCTGTGGCTCAATTTTCAGCTTATGCCTAGCTCTAAATTTTGCCATAGCATTAGTGTTCTCTTGCTTCAAACTGTGCAAGTTTTGAAAACTGAAACTCTCACTTGAGTAGCAGGTACTTGTGGTGCTGTTGTACAACCAAGGAGGAGGAGAAGATAAAGCAGCTGAGCTTGTGGATTGCCTAAACCCAGTTTTATACTGGTGGTAATGTATCTCAAACCTTGCATACCTGAATGAATGAATGATAGCATGCTTGCTTGTCTGAGCGAATGTTAGCTGTTAGCCCTGTACTTCAGCTAGCCTTGCCAACCCTAGGAAACCTTGCTCTGTTGAGCTAAGTTGCTCTATGAAACTTTCTATGAACTCTGACACCCATTGGCTAATATGTGCATCTGAGCAATTGCTCAACCTTGCTCACACCTTGCCTTACGTTGCTTTGTGCTCAGCTCCATCCCCTGAAGCAGTGAGACTGAGCTGCAACTTGGTTAACCAAGTTGGCTGCATTACCCACTTGATATCAACTGAGTGAGTTGATGCAAGTGACCCTGTGAGCCATCCACTCCCCAGTGTGACCTGTTGAGCCAAGTTAATTGGCAAACCTTGTATGAATTATAATCTGCCAGTGGCTTACTTATCTTCACTTGCTACTAGTCCCACTTGTTAAAAGCCGGTCATATGCTTTGAACTTTATGCTCAAACTTTTGAAAGCATACTCGGACCCCTGCCGACATTTTGACTTGTTGATACCCCGAGCATGTTGTTGTGAACAACAAACTCTGTTCATTTGCTGTTGATCTTTTGCATCTGTGAACCTATGATGTGTTGAACGGTTACGCAATATCTGTGGTGACTATACTCTATGATCTGTGTATGAGCATGTGCCATTGGAATGAATGATTGAAGATCTGAGATTGCATTAGCATCACATTTGTTGTATGCCACGCACAAAACCAGCACATTCTTCACCATTGAGTGAGCACACCCCATACCCTGTGCACCTCATGAAATTTTATCCAACCTGTGCATAAGCTGTGCTGTGTTGTATCTTACTTGCACTGTGCTCTGCCAGTGTTGTGTTATTTTTGAGAATTAGTGTCTCGCTGTGTCAATTTTGAGAGGCTGGCCTGGCCAGTGATGTGCATCTGCAACAACTAGCCTGTGCATTTGTGTGAACTGCCAACCTAGGCTGAGCTGAGTTGCAAAAACTCATTTATTCTGTGCACATAAGTAGTGGGATGCACACAGCTGAAGCCCAACCCCTGTGCCTGACCATCTAGACCTGCAACTGGGCTAGAACCCAGTTTCACTAGGTTTCCCACAATCTAGGCTGTGCCTTTTCACTGGGCTGTGCACTGTCACCCAACCTGGGCTCTACACACAGCTAAAGCCCACATAACCAAACATAACCAAACTGAAACCCACCCACACAGCTGGGCTTTACAACATCAAAAAGCCATCTTTTGGGCTTGAGTCTTGTATTAGTGGGTCATTTTTGAATTTTTGCTTTTCTGTGTTGAACTTGCTTGTATGTTAACATGCTAGATGCGCTAGCTAGGCTATGATTGTGTCTTTTAGATACCAAACAAATCGACTAGTTAGAATCCGCCCGGACGAAATCGTAAGCATACCCAGTTCTTCAACAGAAAGCCCAAGCCCAGACCCATCAGAAACAGAAACTATGGGTGATGAACAAAACCAACCCCGTAGTCTCAAGGACTACATGTGTAGGAGCAGAATATCGCGACATCAATACTTCACGAGATTAATAAACGACTACATTGCGAAGGCGTCGCAGGAAAGAAATATAAATGACGCAATAGATGACGAAAGCCAGAACGTGAGAAAAGTGTGAAGACTTGGCGAGATTTAGGAGTGTCGCAAGGAAAAATGTTTATAACACTCGCGACACTTCGCGAGTTATCCCCGAAAATAAAGGACAAACTTAGTCATGTCATCCACTGTATTACCCTATATAAAGGGTTGAGTTAGTCTCATTGTAAGGAGAGTTCTTTTTGAATTGTTAAGCAAGTCATTAGGAGAGAGAAAATCTAGAGTGATTGTAATTTCTTTAGCTCTGTTCTATCTATCCTTGTAAACATTTCAAGAAGATAATCAATAAAAATATATAGATATTCATCTTCAAATGGATTAGTAAAGTAAATTCTTGTGAGGGGTGTATTGTGGGATTTCCTACAACTACATATGCGCTAGAAACATGGATGATCATAAAAGATTGCAGCTAAAATTATCCGAATCAAGAAAATGAGAGAGAAAGATGTTAGATCAGATGAAATAGAGAAGTTAAAAAGCAAGGAGTACAATGAAAATACGGAGTACTGTACAATTACAAAAGCAAGGATTAATGAATTTCATGAAAACATTAGAGGAAGAATACATAAACGAGATTTTGAAGGGAAGAAGATTATAGATAAGGAGAAGCCATCGTCTTTAAAAGATTGGGAAAAGCAGAAAATAACATTCACAGCAGCGGAGATACCTAAAGAGTGTTTGAGCCATACATCCCCATTGGTGATCACAATAAATGCATGCAAAAATGGAGGAGAACCGGCAAAAGCAAATGAAGAATGGGTCAAATAGAACTTTGGTGGATACAGGAAGTTTAGTGAGCATCATGTTTTACCATACTTACAAAAAATTAGGATATAAAGATGAAGAAATGATTTCCCCAGCGTATTATATCCATGGCTTTGGTAAATCTATAACGAAACCCAAAGGAGAAGTGAAATTACGGATTCTACTTGGAGAAATTGAAACAAAGGTGACATTGAGTGTAGTGGATATGGAATCGCCATACAATGTGTTGTTAGGAAGGCCATGGGTACATGCAATCAAGGCTGTAGCGTCAACACTTCATCAGTGTATCAAGTTTCCCATGCCAACTGGAATTGGTGAAATCAGAGGAGATATTGATAAAGGGAGAATATATCATCAAGACGAAGTAAAGCATAATGAAGAACAAGCAAAGAAGCGAAGAGATCGCAAGAAAATGGTAAAAGCAGCTAGAAAAGAAGAAGAATTTAGAATTTACATGATAAGAGCAAAAGAAGAAAAAGAAATACCTGGCGAAATCTCGCAGAATTTCCTTTGGAAGAGGATGAACCAGTGGAAGAAATAATGGACGTAGACGAAGAACATGGAAATCCAAAAGACTTGTTGACTGAGCCGAATAGATGGGAAATATTAGTAGATGGGTCATCTAATGGAGAAGGTAACGGGATTGGAATTGTTGTGATATCGCCAGAAGGTAATAAAATGGCTTTTTCCTTCAGATTAGAGTTTGCGTCAACCAATAATGAAACAGAATATGAAGCTATAATACATGCTTTGCGATTCGCAATAGAGATGAAATTGGAAAACGTAAGGATTACCAGTGATTCATAATTGTCTATTTGCCAAATAAAAGAGGAATATATTACGAATGAACTATCTCTACAAAAGTACAAGAAACTTGTTGACGAGCTGTCGGTGCAGATACCGAAAATAACATGGAGACATATATCAAGGAGAAATAATAGACTCGCATATGCTTTCGCCTTTATATCAAGTATGATGACAGATCCGACTGCGAGAGATATAAAGATACAAACACTTTTAGCACCGTCAATTAATAAAGAAGAAGAACAAGAAACAGATGTAATGATAATAGAAGATGGAATACAAACGCTTTGCGAAGAGGATTGGAGAACAGAACTTCATGCATACTTGACAAAAGGGGAAACACCAAGAAATTGATTAGAGGCACACAAATTAAAAAGCCGGGCAACAAATTATGACTTAAGAGATGGAGTACTATACCGACGATCTTTTAATGGACCTTCATTCAGATGTGTAACAAGGAAGGAAGGAGAAACCATATTGAAGATGTTGCATAGCGGGGACGCTGGTAATCATAGTGGTGGAAGATCTTTAGCATATAAAGCAAAAATGCGGGGCTATTACTGGCCGTATATGCATGAGGACGCGAAACAAATATCAAGGCGTTGCGAAGATTGCCAAAGACATGGGAAGAAGATACATGCACCGGGAGCGCAATTGAATTCTTCAACAAGTGTGTGGCCTTTTGGAAAATGGGGCTTAGATATTGTGGGACCATTTCTACCAGAACAGACGAGAAGATATCTAATTGTCGCCACTGATTATTTCACAAAATGGGCAGAGGTGAAAACGGTACAACACATTCGCGATAAGGATGTTTTTACTTTCATATTTGAGAACATTATATGCAGATTTGGGATTCCAGCACAGTTGGTATCTGACAATGGGAAGCAGTTTGAAGGACAAAATATAGAACTGTTGCTTAATGCATTTCAGATACGATGTGGGAAATCAACTCCTCTATACCCGCAGGCTAATGGCCAGGCAGAAGCGACAAATAAAACAATCGCAGACATATTGAAGAATAAGTTAGAAGGATACAATAAAGGATGGTGCGAACAAGTACCCAGTGCAGTATTGGCTTATAATACAACTAGAAGAGAACCTACAGGCATGTCCCCTTTTTGTTTAACATATGGAGTTGAAGCTGTACTCCCGACAGAAGTTAAGATCCCAACTACAAAGAAAGAAGCTTGGGAGAAAAATCTCAGTGCGGGTAACATTTTAATCAAGTTAGATGAATTAGAAGAGAAAAGAGAGAGAGCACTACAACATATGGAGAATTATCAGCGAAGATTGGCCAGAGAATATAACAAACGTGTCAAGATACGTGAATTTCAACCAGAGATCCGGTGTGCTGAGAGAGACACCAATATATCGGCGTGAAAGTGGTGGCAAATTGGCAAGAAAATGGGATGGACCTTATATCATTAAGGAAATAGTTGGTACAGGGGCATATAGATTAATGGATCCTGAGGGGAGAGATGTAGGACAAAGATTGGATAGACCATGGAATAGGTTATATCTCAAGAAGTATTATTGATAGGTGTAGAATACACCGTATTTACTATTTAGTAGTTACGCTTTCTTTGCTATTTTTCTTGTGAATTATGTACTTTACGCGTGTTTTTGAGTTATTAGGTGCTTTGGAGTCGCACGGAGGAAAAGAAGGAGAAACTACTCATTTAGAGCGAAAAGGGCGAATTGTCATTTCACGGGCGAGCACTATCTCGGAGCCCAGTCAATGTTAAGGGGCATCTCTGTTTTGGAGGGTTTTTAAAGACAGACTAGTGTGGGTTAAGGGGCTGCCATCCTGCTAGCCCTTATCGAAAGTGACCATTTATATAGGCACCCAATGCTGTGGGTGTAGTTAACACAATGGGTGCAAATAACGTCCCACCTTTAAGACAGAATTAGGTCGAGAGAATTGGGAATCAATTCCCATTCTATTTTTCTCTCGTTCTTCCCTTTTGCAGCCGAATTCATATGAAATTTCTTGAGAGATCGAAGTCGCTACTAAACCGAGAGAGAGAGATGATGCTGAGCAGAGTAGAAACTGTACTCGAGTGGAAGAATTTCAAGGGTCATAATAACCTGATGCTTTCTTTGTTGAATTGGTGGTGTTGTGAAATGAGATGGTGAATTTGGGTTTTTAGGGTTTGAAATCAGGATTACAGGAAGGAATTGATGAAGGAAAGGAGAAGGGGTTGAAGAGTTACAGATGAAATCGAGAAATTGATAGGGATTAATGGCAGAGATGGTAGTGAACACAAGAATGGGTTGAATCGAATAATGAGATTCGGTAGATCGAAAGGGAGAGAAGGGTGTTGTTGCAATTTCAGGAAGCTGCAGAAGTTGGGTTTGATTCCAATGGATGGTCTCTGATGGAAGAATTGGTTGCGGTGAAGAGTTACAGGAATGAGAAGAAAGGATGGGTTCATGAATTGAAGCTGGTGAAGCTGCTACAAAAGGTTGGAAGTGAGTTGGGATGAGTAGAAGGAGGAGATTAAGGTGCTGATGATAGTGGGGATCTGTTATGAAGACAAGGATTTTATGTGCTGATGAACAAGAAGGAATGGATAAGAATAAAGAGCAACTACAGGGAGATTTGAGCTGGTGGATTTGAGCAACTTAAGCTGGTGAATTTGAGCTACATGGATGAAGGTGCAAGCGCTATGGCTATGTTGCGAGAAGAAGTGAAGTTCAGTTAGTATTGCTGCCATATAGGAGAGCAAGGGATAAATGTGTGTGTTTGTTTGGCTAAGTTGCAAGCTGAGGCTGTTAACTGGGTTGTGTTGCAGGAGCAAAACTGCGCTGAAATGGAGTGGTAATTTGAATCCGAAGCTCGCTGTAGAGATGACACTGAGATGCTCAGGGATTGCAGGCATGAGTTCAAGTGAAGCAATGGTATAGCTGGTGCTTGTTGTGGCCTGTAGTGGTGCATAATGAATGTGACAGGCTGAGTTCAACTGGTGCTGTAATACCAAGAAAGTGCGGAAGAAGTTGGATTTGATTGGAGTTATGGGTCTGTTTTGAATGTTGGAATTATACAGGGAAGGAGTTGTAATGGATGTGATTAGGGTTGAGCTGTGAATTGAGAACTGGAATTGAGCTGACATCGAGAAAGCATGTTGCTGTAGCTGTGATTGAAGGGAATGTGGCTACAGAGTATGGCTTAAGTCGAGATGGGGTTTCTGTGCTGTTGTTGGGTATGGCACAGGTGGTCTGAGCTGCTAAAGAGATGGAAAGCTCTCGGATGTGTTGATTTACCTTGGAACTAAGGCAGAGATTACAGGGAGATGGCGGTTGTGTAGAGCTACAGTTGGAGGTGGAATAGCCCTCATGGCTGTGAATAAGTGTTGCAGGGGAGCTGAAATGGTGTTGGAAGACTTGCAGAGTGATGGCCATCTTGGCCGTGGATCGAGCTACTGAAAACACAGAAAGTGCACAGCCTTCTTGGCTGGGATTGGAAGTGGTAAAGCACCATCTTAGTGCAACGAGACTATGGCACGTGCAACAACAGCGACAACTAAGCCCGATCGGGGCTAGTTAGACTTTCACTCAGCCTATGACTCAGATGGATCACTGACTCACCCTGACTCAGAACCTGACTCGGATTTGACTCGGTTGACCCGAGTTGACCCGATCCGACCCGTTGACCGGTGACCGGGCGGACTTTTCCGGTCACCTGGGACCGTTTCCGGCGACTATTCCGGCGGGATTCCGGCCACAATCCCAGTTTTCCGGCGAGCGTTTTTGGGACAAAATTTCTACACGGGTTTCTCTCACTTGTGGGCCGGGTGAATTTCCAACTAATGGACTTTGAAGACAAAACCTAATTTTGGAAGGAGTGGAGCTATAAAAGAGAAGACTTTTCTCAAAACAAATTATTATCTTTTTAATCTATTATCTTTTTATCTCTATTATATTCTTTTTGCCTCTACTTTGTTCTAGGGTTTACACCATGAAGTCTCTTCTCTTTCTTCTTGTGATGAACTCCTTGAATATGAGTACCTAAGTTTATTATTGGTTATGGAATAGTTGGATTTCAAAAAGCATGATTCTTTGATTCAATATATTAGTTTTGTCTCATATTTATCGTTTACAATTCTCTGAAAATATTGTTTTATGATTGATTGATTGTTTTGACAAGTTGCAAATTGGTAGAACTTCTAATCACATCTATTGCTAGTTTAGGGTTTATTATACGTAAAAGTGATATTCCTTGAATACAAGTAGCATAATATGATTATAGTTTGTAGTGATATATTCTTATGATCATATGTGAATCGTAACCTTTGTTAAATCGGATTAGTGCGCTTTCCACGTTCGATTGCTTTGATTGGCCTGATTTCATAGAACTTAACGCATCTAGGGAATTAAACTTGATTAGTGCTTTTACACGTTAGGTTGTTCCTTTAGATAGAATTCATATTCGCATCTTTTAATGTGTTTGTTGATGACATAAGGAGGTTTGCGGGATATTCTTGCGATCAAGGTATTCTAGGGTCTTTGATAAAAGTTGAGATTAAAATATCAATTCTAGTTATTGTGTGAAAGCATGTTTGTGAATGAAAACGAAATCCTTGACCAATACTTTCTTATCCGTGATTTGATTTGTTTGCTTTTATTTAGTTTATTATAATCACAAAACCCCGGTTTTATATAGGAAACCATAACAATTTGACAACCTAGACCTCTCTGTGGGATCGATCCTTTCTTGCCCTTGCTATATTTATATTTTGAGTAGTAAGAAAGTGTAATTTATTTTTGACGCTTACGACCGCGGTCAAATTTTGGCGCCGTTGCCGGGGAGGCAGCGGTTGTTAATTGTTTTTGGTTTCTTATTTTTGTATTTAGTTTTTGTTTTTAGTTTTTCTTATTTCTGGTTTTTAACCTTGGTTTGAGAATCTTATTTCAGGTGCTTATTTCTATGGAGGGAGCATATTGGAACAATGGATACGGATTTCAACAACCTCAACAATACGAAAACTACCAATTCCATGGGTATAATCAAAACCAATTCATTGGTTATGACCAATATTCCATGGAACCTTATGGTTTTCCTCAACAACCTTATGTGTGTGAACAACAACAAGGATGGGAGGATTCTTATGCTTGTGAACAAAAGGTCTCTAATTTTATAGATAAAGTTTCCAACTTTTTACAAGAGGAATTTCAAAAATCTAAAGAGACTACAAACGAGCAACTCCAAGAACTTCGTGAAGGTATGGCTAGCTTGCGAAGAGGCATTGATCAATACAAGGAAGATATGGATAATTCTAATGTGCATATGGTTTGTGATGAATATTTGATTGATGCTAATGTTGAAAAAGGCGAACCTTTGGGGACTTTCGTTGATATTTGTGTAGTTAACTCAACTCTTGATCGTAATAATGATCATTCACCTATTCAAAAGGATGAGTTCGAGATTAGCAACACTAAATTCAGCGAGGAACAATCTTATGTTGACTATGATAGTGACGGTGATTATGATACATTGCTTGAAACAACTCATGGTGACATCTCCGAGGAGTCTTTTTGGGATCAAGATGAAGACGAAGAGGAATATGTCGACACTTGTGTAGATTACTCGAGCATTGATCTTAATAATGATCAAGAGCCTATTCAAAGGGTGGAGCTTGAGGATGATGCATTTTCGAGTGTTCTAAAAAAGTTTCTTATAATAAAATTTGGATCCGCAAAAGAGTATGTGCCTTACAACAAAAAGGAGGAGTATGTTGAGAATGATACCGGTTTAACCAATATTGTGGAAGACCCAATTGAGCTTGTGCATGATTGTAATGATGATGTTTATGTCGAGACTATGGTTAAGGCAGAAACGGACGAAGAATGGTTGCAAGGTTTGATAGAGGACCATGATATACATGAGGTGAATAATTCACTTGAATTTTTCAAGGATGAAGAGGATTCCGTGATACAAGAGATTGTGAAAGGTTTATCTAACCCTTTACTTATTGTTTCTTCTCCTTTACCTCTTATTGGTTTGAATGTATGTGCTTCGAGAATATTGTTGAATGACTTTGTTTCTCGTTTTCCGCCATTAGAGAAACTTGATTCTCATACTATGCAGGTTATGGAACAAGAAACCGTGGAAGTACCCGACTTCTATATTCTTTATACACTTCCAAGTGTGGACAAGAATAAGTGTGGGGGAAGCTTTTATCGGTTCATAGCTTCACTTTTGCTTTATTGTACTAATATTTGTGTGAAGTTAGTGTTTCCAAAACAGGTTCTATGGAAGGATCCCCAACTTTTCCGATTATTGGTGTATGGGGAATGAATCTTACAAGAAGCTAAGTCGGGCCGACGACTATAAAACAAGCGCTTAGTGGGAGGCAACCCACCGGTTTTGTATCTCTTATCCTTTTGCATTTTATTTTTGTTTCGTTTATTTATTTTTTTTTTACTGTTTTCATATCATATTTGCATCCCTATGTTTAATTTCATTGAGTCCGTAGTCTATCTTAGAAGAGAATTATGACGAATACCTTTTCGTCAGAAAATTTCAGACTGCGCGTAGTTCAGTCCAGAGACCATAACTGTCAGACCGTTTATCATAACACTGTGAAATTTTTACACTGTGTAGAAAACACGTAGGTGAACAACTTTTGTGAAATGGAGTTTTTCCAAATTCCTTACCAATTTGCACATTTTTTGCGTTTTATCTGCTGTTATGTCAGAATTCAGAACTTGCGGTTTTACACGTTGAGGACAATGTGAAGTTCAAGTGTGGGGGAGCATTTATATGTTTGTATAGTTTGTTTTTGACACCATTAGTGGATGGAACCATTTTGAATGCAGGAGTTGAGGAACCAATTAACTAAAAGGGGACGAACATAGCTCAGAAATCACAAATTAACATGATAGTTGTTACCATATCTCGGAATATCACCATGTCGCATTCTATTTTTATTTTTCCATATTTATCTATTGTTCTCTAAGTGCTTTGGTGGGTCACTAAAAATCGACGTGTTATTACTGCTAGGATGAAATAGAGTGGTTGAGTTTTGTCTCAAAAAAAAAAAAAAAAAAAAAAAAAAAAAAAAAAAAAAAAAAAAAAAAAAAAAAAAGGACCGATCAATTAGACCAAAACGGAATAAAAAGACACTTGGGAATAGCAAGTATGTGTGAAACGTAGTCCCTGTCTCCGTCGCCTAAACAAGCGTGGAATGCGGGATCCAAGGCAACTATCATGTACTTGCGACAAGAAGCATGCGCTTGGATCCAAAAGATCTAATCATCTTTGTCTAAAAAAAAAAAAAAGAGAAATTGGATCCAGTTTGATCCAATCATATAAAAAAAAAAAAAAAAAGTTTTATATTGGTTGAATAAAGTCACTTCTGGCTCCCTTGTATATGCCAGTGAGTTGATGTAGGATTCAAACCAAGTAGCTCAATCCAATAGGATTAGGTTCATCTTAGCAGTGACCTTCAGACAGATATGGGAAACATCGAACACTTGAGAATATTCGCCAACATCTACATCTTTATCCATCTTCTTAATCTTTTCATTGTGATTGTGGTTTGTTAGTTTCCGAGTATTGTGGCTTGTTCGACTATCTAATTAGAGTTTATTTACTAATATATGAATTGAATTTGCAAGGTACCTCCTCCTGTAGTCATTTTGGATTCGTTCATTGATTTGTCACAAATAGACGGAGTTTGAAATATAGGTTTTGTAGGTATATCTCTAGTAAACCTTCACGAGACTATAACTCGTCCACTAGGGACACCTAGGGGTTTAAAGGCTTGTTATTTATGCTAAAAGTGACCGTAGCCTCGACGACACGGAGTTGTTGTATTTTATTGTTTTGTTTGATTTGCTCGAGGACTAGCAAAGTCTAAGTGTGGGGGAATCTGATAGGTGTAGAATACACCGTATTTACTATTTAGTAGTTACGCTTTCTTTGCTATTTTTATTGTGAATTATGTACTTTACGCGTGTTTTTGAGTTATTAGGTGCTTTGGAGTCGCACGGAGGAAAAGAAGGAGAAACTACTCATTTAGAGCGAAAAGGGCGGTTGTCATTTCACGGGCGAGCACTATCTCTGGAGCCCAGTCAATGTTAAGGGGCATCTCTGTTTTGGAGGGTTTTTAAAGACAGACTAGCTGTGGTTAAGGGGCTGCCATCTGGCTAGCCCTTATCAGAAGTGACCATTTATATAGGCACCCAATCTGTGGGTGTAGTTAATAGTGGGTGCAAATAATGTCCCACCTTTAAGACAGAATTAGGTCGAGAGAATTGGGAATCAATTCCCATTCTATTTTTCTCTCGTTCTTCCCTTTTGCAGCCGAATTCATATGAAATTTCTTGAGAGATCGAAGTCGCTACTAAACCGAGAGAGAGAGATGATGCTGAGCAGAGTAGAAACTGTACTCGAGTGGAAGAATTTCAAGGGTCATAATAACCTGATGCTGCTGTTGAATTGGTGGTGTTGTGAAATGAGATGGTGAATTTGGGTTTTTAGGGTTTGAAATCAGGATTACAGGAAGGAATTGATGAAGGAAAGGAGAAGGGGTTGAAGAGTTACAGATGAAATCGAGAAATTGATAGGGATTAATGGCAGAGATGGTAGTGAACACAAGAATGGGTTGAATCGAATAATGAGATTCGGTAGATCGAAAGGGAGAGAAGGGTGTTGTTGCAATTTCAGGAAGCTGCAGAAGTTGGGTTTGATTCCAATGGATGGTCTCTGATGGAAGAATTGGTTGCGGTGAAGAGTTACAGGAATGAGAAGAAAGGATGGGTTCATGAATTGAAGTGGTGAAGTCACTACAAAAGGTTGGAAGTGAGTTGGGATGAGTAGAAGGAGGAGATTAAGGTGCTGATGATAGTGGGGATCTGTTATGAAGACAAGGATTTTATGTGCTGATGAACAAGAAGGAATGGCTAAGAATAAAGAGCAACTACAGGGAGATTTGAGCTGGTGGATTTGAGCAACTTAAGCTGGTGAATTTGAGCTACATGGATGAAGGTGCAAGCGCTATGGCTATGTTGCGAGAAGAAGTGAAGTTCAGTTAGTATTGCTGCCATATAGGAGAGCAAGGGATAAATGTGTGTGTTTGTTTGGCTAAGTTGCAAGCTGAGGCCATTAAGCTGGTTGTGTTGCGGGAGCAAAACTGCACTTGAAATGGAGTGGTAATTTGAATCCGAAGCTCATTGTAGAGATGACACTTGAGATGCTCAGGGATTGCAGGCATGAGTTCAAGTGAAGCAATGGTATAGCTGGTGCTTGTTGTGGCCTGTAGTGGTGCATAATGAATGTGACAGGTTGAGTTCAACTGGTGCTGTAATACCAAGAAAGTGCGGAAGAAGTTGGATTTGATTGGAGTTATGGGTCTGTTTTGAATGTTGGAATTATACAGGGAAGGAGTTGTAATGGATGTGATTAGGGTTGAGCTGTGAATTGAGAACTGGAATTGAGCTGACATCGAGAAAGCATGTTGCTGCAGCTGTGATTGAAGGGAATGTGGCTACAGAGTATGGCTTAAGTCGAGATGGGGTTTCTGTGCTGTTGTTGGGTATGGCACAGGTGGTCTGAGCTGCTAAAGAGATGGAAAGCTCTCGGATGTGTTGATTTACCTTGGAACTAAGACAGAGATTACAGGGAGATGGCGGTTGTGTAGAGCTGCAGTTGGAGGTGGAATAGCCCTCATGGCTGTGAATAAGTGTTGCAGGGGAGCTGAAATGGTGTTGGAAGACTTGCAGAGTGATGGCCATCTTGGCCGTGGTCGAGCTACGAAACACGAGAAAGTGCACAGCCTTCTTGGCTGGGATTGGAAGTGGTAAAGCACCATCTTAGTGCAACAGAGACTATGGCCTCAGTGCAACGCCGACAACTAAGCCCAGTCAAAGCTAGTTAGACTTTCACTCGGCCTATGACTCGGATGGATCACCGACTCACCCCGACTCGGAACCCGACTCGGATTTGACTCAGTTGACCCGAGTTGACCCGATCCGACCCGTTGACCGGTGACCAAGGCGGACTTTTCCGGTCACCTGGGACCGTTTCCGGCGACTATTCCGGCGGGATTCCGGCCACAATCCCAGTTTTCCGGCGAGCGTTTTTGGGACAAAATTTCTACACGGGTTTCTCTCACTTGTGGGCCGGGTGAATTTCCAACTAATGGACTTTGAAGACAAAACCTAATTTTGGAAGGAGTGGAGCTATAAAAGAGAAGACTTTTCTCAAAACAAAGGAATCTTTTTAATCTATTATCTTTATCATTCTTTTTTTGGCCTCTACTTTTTCTAGGGTTTAGAACCATGAAGTCTCTTCTCTTTCTTCTTGTGATGAACTCCTTGAATATGAGTACCTAAGTTTATTATTGGTTATGGAATAGTTGGATTTCAAAAAGCATGATTCTTTGATTCAATATATTAGTTTTGTCTCATATTTATCGTTTACAATTCTCTGAAAATATTGTTTTATGATTGATTGATTGTTTTGACAAGTTGCAAATTGGTAGAACTTCTAATCACATCTATTGCTAGTTTAGGGTTTATTATACGTAAAAGTGATATTCCTTGAATACAAGTAGCATAATATGATTATAGTTTGTAGTGATATATTCTTATGATCATATGTGAATCGTAACCTTTGTTAAATCGGATTAGTGCGCTTTCCACGTTCGATTGCTTTGATTGGCCTGATTTCATAGAACTTAACGCATCTAGGGAATTAAACTTGATTAGTGCTTTTACACGTTAGGTTGTTCCTTTAGATAGAATTCATATTCGCATCTTTTAATGTGTTTGTTGATGACATAAGGAGGTTTGCGGGATATTCTTGCGATCAAGGTATTCTAGGGTCTTTGATAAAAGTTGAGATTAAAATATCAATTCTAGTTATTGTGTGAAAGCATGTTTGTGAATGAAAACGAAATCCTTGACCAATACTTTCTTATCCGTGATTTGATTTGTTTGCTTATTTCTTTATTTGCTTTTATTTAGTTTATTATAATCACAAAACCCCGGTTTTATATAGGAAACCATAACAATTTGACAACCTAGACCTCTCTGTGGGATCGATCCTTTCTTGCCCTTGCTATATTTATATTTTGAGTAGTAAGAAAGTGTAATTTATTTTTGACGCTTACGACCGCGGTCAATTATCCATAACAGATGGATGAAATGAAATGAATTTGGATGAAATGTTTTTGCGACAGAATGATTGCGAGATTGAATAAAATAAATAAAGATTATGCGAATATCTCGCAAGCAATACATTGCAAAAAATGAATGATTGAATAAATTAACAAAAATGAATGAGTGAGTGAATGGGACGAACCTTTATGGCGTACACCTTAGTTCGCGAATGATATTTCGCAAGAGGCAAATGTAAGACCTAAAGTGCGTCATATAAGGGGGTATCTCTTGACATGGCTCAGGGGAAAGGTTACACCGCTCCTGGAACCTGAGTCATGGAGATTTGGGGCCCATAAAAGCCTATCCGGGGGAGATACCTTGGATTTCCAACTATATATATATGGTTATACCCTGGTTGGACGCCCGAGGGTCTCTTCCTAGGAGTCAGTGTATGCTCAAGGCGCCGGGTACACGGTTGAGCCAAGAGTGCCTGGGCATTTGAAGTGTCTCGGCCATTCTTGGCAAGTCTTGGTATATCTTTTCTTCGGCCCGAAGAAAACTCCACTTAGGGTGCAGTCTCGTAACCATAAACCATATAGGTATAAGGGATAAGAGGCTGCGAAAACAACTGGTTGTTGTTAAGACCGGATGGGAGGAGCTAGTCTTGTATGGCCGATGTACGCCTCCTTGAAGGGGCAACCAGGGAGAAGATAAGGGCGGCACCCTCCATTAGGGAGCTGATAAGTGTCAAAAGACGCAAATGTCATGAGGCTTTATTTTTGCAAGGAAATTTAGGCTTGTCATATTTGTGCGATGATCCTGTAGAGGCAATAATACTGACGCAAAGATAAGGCGAGATCAATGGGTTTTTGCATGAAAATACAAAGACGTCCTACGATTTCGTCGCGAAGACGGCAATGTCATGGGATTTTACACTCGCAAGAGTATTTAAGCCTGTCATATTGTCGCAGATAAAATATCCTGCAGAGGCAAAAATACTTAACAAATGATAAGACAAGGTCAATGGGTCATTACATGAAATTGTAAAGACGTCCTGCGACTTTGTCGTAACGAGGGGTGGCGAAATAAGACCTTTAATTAGGAAGGCAAAATAAGACCACACAATCAATGATAAGACAAGATCAATAGATTTCTTCATTTATGAGGATATCTTGCGATCTTGTCGCAATGATGAACTTCAACATAACTAAAGGTAAGCGAATAAGCTTGCGAGATTAAAATTGCAAATCTAAAATGAGATAGAAAGAGAAGATAAGAGATTGTTCATCAAAGGACTTGGTCTTTCCAATCAAAAAGCGTACTTCAACAGAAATTGAAAAGCATCTCATACAAAAAGTCATGCAGAAAGAGAGACTGAAAGATATAAAATTATAAGAGTACTAATTTTCTACATCTACATCGACATTCTCGGCAACAGGAGATGATAAATGTCCTTCAACAATTTTATCAGCATCACCTTCACTAGTGAGAGGATTCCATCAAGTTTCTTCATTGGGATTCTCAGCTTCATAAAGATCCTTCTCGACAAGTTCATTGTTTGCGATATCTTCGCAGCTTTCATAATCATAATCACTATCAGGAGAATTAGGAACTTCATCATCTCCAACTTCCAAAGGTGCAACAGAGACAGGTTCAAGGGATTTAGAGAGTAAGATCTCATTCACAACAACTTCAGCTTTGGGATGAAATTGACGAAGAAGTGCCTTCTGTTGATTCCTACTTTGGACATCTTTAAGATGGCTGAGATAATTAAGCCTCCTCGCGGCACGATCACGAGAATGGGCAAGAGTAGCAACAAGAGTTGTGTTTTCCTTGCGAATCTTGGCATGGGAGGATTCCAAAGTAGACAGAGAAGTGCGAAGATTTTTCTCAGATTCTGCGAAAATATATATGAACAGCAGGGTTAAGATTAAAAAAATAATGAAAGAAATTAGAGAAGGAAAACGGCGGTTGAGGCAGTCAAATTTTATGACTACCTTCCTTTTGCGAGATAAGATGTTGGGTCAGGGCAAAGCAACTATTCTCCAAATGATCCATGGCAGTATCAAAATCATCACCAACAAGACCTTTTAATCGAGAACGCAAGCTTTTTCATTAGAAATCAGTAAATTATTCTCCTTCGCAAGGGAGGAATGAGATTCTTTTAACTTAGTATATTCATCATTGAGCTGTTTTGTTTTCACACTTAGGGTTATTCTACCCTGAATAAGCTTATCTCTTTCGGTAGTGGTTTCTTTGAGTTTATTTTTCAAAGACCAGATAGATTGTTCTTGCTCATTCAATGCTTTTCGACAAACACCAAGTTGTTGCGAGGATATAGCCACTTTATCCAACAAAGCTCGCTTCTCTCGGGACAAAGTTCCATTTTCATCTGATAAGGTTTCCAATTCCAAATTAGATTTAGTCAAAGAATATGACATATGCGACAATTCGCTACTTAACAATTCTTGTTTCTGGACTAAGTAGGCGTTTTCTTGGGTAAGATTATTTATCTGGTCAACAGAATATGTATGGAGGTTATCTAATCGGTTATATTGCTCCATCCAAGCATCTCTTTCTGTTCGAGTTTCTTCCGCGATAGATTCCACTTGATATATCTCCATTTTACGTTTCTGATTCAAAACTTTAAAGGCGAACAAAGTCTTCAAAAAAAAAAAAAAAAAAAAAAAAAAAAAAAAAAAAAGGGAAGGAAGTGGTACCTTTTAGTTCTTCATTTTTCCTGCGAAGATTGTCGCGATCCAGAGAAGCATTATGAAGCCTATTCTTTAAGATCTTAATTTCTTGTTCCAAGGATGCCCGCGACATTGTATCATAACCAAAATACTTACTCAAAGATTCATAAACACTAGACCTGACAGGATCAGTGGAGATTTTCTTAACATCATTCATGGTAGTTGATAAAACTTTAAAAGCTATATCCATCCCTTCTAAATTTTCTTTAGTAAGAGAGATAGATTCAGAGGAAGAGGAAATGATGGAAGAAGAGGCAAAAGCTGAGTCATCCTTAGTCATAAGAATGCCAGTTGGAGGAGCTTGATCAACAAGGGAAGATGAGATAGAGGCATTAAGAGTAAAAGTGGAGAGGGGAACATTCTGAAGAATTTCATTAACGGAAAATTCAGGGACTAATTTATCAGGCGAGGTCATCGCAGGAGAAGGTGATTTGTCATGAGAAGAAGGAATTGGGTTATCTTGCGAAGACGTCGCTAGAGAAGAAAGAATTGGGTTATCTTGCGAAGATGCCGCAGGAGAAGTAGTAAATTTAAACCCAGGAAAAGTAATGGCAAAGTGCGACAGGTTTAAAGTGGCGAGGTTTCTTGGGAGATAAATTAATATCTTTGTCATCCTACGAATAACAAGTTAAATAAGAAACAGAGGCAACAATATTGTTATTAAAAGGGTAAATGTTTCTTAAATACCTTGTCATTCGCAGTCTTTCTCTTGGAAGCAAAGGATTTGTTGCTGAACTCTTGGGAATATTAGGGTTTGTAACGGTGGATTTGGTGCTAGACTTGTCCTTGCTAAAACAAAAAGGGGGAAGTATCAGAACAAAACTATTTCATTAGGAAAGATCAATCACGAAATGATTAAATTTAGCAAAGTTCGCAAACCTTGATGCCATGGAAACAGTAGCAGAAGAATTACAGCAGAAAGACGATGAAGAAGACGGTGAAGAAAAACAGCAGAGGAAAATTGCAGACAGTAAAGAAGATGAAATAAAAGGCAAGAAGGATTTTCATGGGAAATTCTCCCTTAAATAGACAGGAAAAGAGTAACCGGATAGCATTAAAAACTATCGGTAAAAAGGGAATTTTAGACACGTGTAAGCGGTCATTCCTAAATGCACGTAACCTTGCTGACAAAAAATTTTGGTGAAAAATAGACGATCGCGATATTTCAAAGTGTAATATCGCAAACCCAAATACGACTTCGCAGAGCACTAAAAGAATGATGTAACATATGATATCAGTATAATTCATGAGGAAAGTATGAGCAACCTGCGAAATTATAGAATGAACCTGCGAGAATATGAGCTCATAACATGAGGCAAAGAACATGGAACGAAAGTTTCGCATGATGGATTTGCAATACTTCTTACATTTAGAAGATTAAATACTTCTTATATTTCTTCAAGAATATTTCATACTTCGGGATGATACTTTTAAAATTACTTTTCAAAGCTTCGGAATTTCGCAAAAGAATAGAGGAAAGTACATACTTTTCAAGTCCAATATTCTTTCGCTCGTTCCTTCATCAACAAAAATCAAAGACTACTACAACAACGGATTTTTTCTTAAAGATCGCTCTTCAAGCAATATTCAAGAAAAAAGAGGCAAGATGTAGGAGCAGAATATCGCGACATCAATACTTCACGAGATTAATAAACGACTACATTGCGAAGGCGTCGCAGGAAAGAAATATAAATGACGCAATAGATGACGAAAGCCAAAACGTGAGAAAAGTGTGAAGACTTGGCGAGATTTAGGAGTGTCGCAAGGAAAAATGTTTATAACACTCGCGACACTTCGCGAGTTATCCCCGAAAATAAAGGACATCTTAGCTGTCATCCACTGTGTATTACCCTATATAAAGGGTTGAGTTAGTCTGTTGTAAGGAGAGTTCTTTTTGAATTGTTAAGCAAGTCATTAGGAGAGAGAAAATCTAGAGTGATTGTAATTTCTTTAGCTCTGTTCTATCTATCCTTGTAAACATTTCAAGAAGATAATCAATAAAAATATATAGATATTCATCTTCAAATGGATTAGTAAAGTAAATTCTTGTGAGGGGTGTATTGTGGGATTTCCTGCAACTACAACATGTACCCAACTAGGGAAGCCAGCCCTCTTGCATCATTCTGCCAGCCGATTCTTGTCAGTTTGAACTGAAAGCAAGCACCATTCACATGTTACCCGTGTTTAGAGGGGTCGATGCTGAGAACCCCTACCATCACGTGAGAGATTTTGAGGATATTTGTGGGACTCTGCGTTTTAACCAAATGCCAGAGGAGTCCCTCAAACTGAGATTGTTTCCTTTTTCTCTGAAAGACAAAGCCAAGTCTTGGCTTCATGCCCTACAACCACAATCCATTAGAACCTGGGATGACCTCACAAAAGAGTTTTTCAAAAAAAAAAATCCCAAACCATAAGACGGCGACTGGTAGGCCTCGAAAGTGTATGAAAATTATGACCTATATGTTATACCGCAAGTGCACGGCGTCTATCGGAGACGCGGCAAGTACGGGTCGATCCCACAAGGACTTGTGGTGCTCTGAAATTGATCAAGGGCTTAATTATACTGAATTCTAACAAATGTAAGTAACAACAGATGATTTGTTGCCGATACGGCTGAGATGTAGTGACAATGAACCTAAACTAAGGTAAACAGTGACAAAAGGGTGCTTGGGTCTTCATTCCACCACTAAATTCCTAGTATGTGTTCGACTAGATTGATTTTTCTTGTTCCTATGGCAGTTGAGGATAGACTGTCACTTCCACCACTTAACTAAGGAGTTTCACCTTGTAATCCTTCAATATCAGCTGAAGTTACTAACCCGGAGCACTGGTTGTCTAATTAAGCACAACCAGTCAAGGGAATTAGCATTAGGGCCTAAGGGTTGAGCTGCAATACAACAACACAGTTGTAGTCTAACTACAATGGATCTATAATTTAAAGTATCCATTGTGAGAGTAAAGTGTTGGGTATTAGAATTGAAGATTCTCTTTATGATTAAGCACTCAAGATAACCCAACAGAGTTTAATACACATTCATGGAATTAGGGTTTCACTGAAACCCTAGCAACTAAATTAAAACATGAAAAACAGAAATTAAATCTACAAGGATGCTCTGGCTAATCCAGGCATGCCCGCAAACAAACACCAATCATCTCTATTTATACATGCAAATAAATTACCAAACACAAACCCTAATTCATTTAAAAATTGAAATTAATTGAAAGACACTCTCACCATACTCTGAATCATCCCTTCTCTGCTTGTGCGGCTCTGCTTGGGTTGTTGTGGAAAAACCCTAGCTTCTAGTTATCTTTAAATTAGCTTCTAGAGTTGGTAGAGGCTAAGAAAGAGATAACTCGAAGTAGAGAGGGGTAGCAGGTGTTACTGGCGCGTTTGATGGTGGCAGAGTAGGTAGATGGAAGTAGTGTTGGCTCTGGTGGTGGTATGGGTGAAGGAAGTGGCGGAAGAGCAGAGCTCTGCTCTGATGGAGACGGGAGAGGGGAATGGGTTTTGCAGAGAAGAAAGAGAAGAGGAAGAAGAGAAATGGGTTGATCGAACAGGGTATAGGGTTAGGGTCATTTTGCTGTGAGGCGGGCATAGCGAAGTGTCGATGGGAAGGCATCAGCGAGCGTGGGATGAAGCTGGTGCGATCTGAACGGCTCAGGGAGGTAAGCGGTTTTGGCTTGATCTAGTGTTGCACGGGAGCAGCGATCTATGATGCACGTGGAGGCAGCGACCATTGGATGTGGAAGATAGAGATCTCAACGGCTTGGAGTGTACGGGCTCGGATCCGGGTCGCGGGTCGGGTCTAGCTCAAACCCATGTCTTGAGATGAGTTGCTACTTGTTGGGTTGCAACTGTTGCGCGCGGGCTTCGGCTTACTGCTCCATAGATACTTGCCTCCGATTCTTCGCTCTTTTGCTCCTCAGTTTCTCCGATCTTTATTTATTACCTAAAAACAAAAAATTAATTAATACAAATATTTATTCTTGAAAACAAAGAAAATACGAGAATGCTGGGATAATATCTCGATTTATAAGCGCAAAAGATGAGTAAAATGCCAATAAAAAGGTGTATAAATATGCACTATTTGGCACTCATCAAATACCCCCAAACCTGAATTTTACTTGTCCTCAAGTGAAACAGAAATTAAGAAATCCTAACTATACCCCTGTCGCAGGTCTCTCGAATGCATTTAGCGTATGCACTAAGCCTTTAAACCCCTAGGTGTCCCTAGTGGACGAGTTGTAGTCTCGTGAGGGTTTACCAGAGGTGTACCCACAAAACCTTCTCCAACTTCAGAGTGTAAAAGAGTCTCAAGCCTCCAAGAAGCTATGAGGACATAGAGTTTCTGCATGCTAGTAACAGAAGTTAGAACTACCAAAGAACGCATTCTCATCCTTAAGTGCTGAGCGAGAAGTAACCATACCATATGAAAGAATTCGGATTCGATTGTGATCATAAGTCTCAACTTCGCCTCACCATTAGGGTTTTATGATAATTGCACTCAAAAAGATCGCTTTTTAGTCTCTCATGTGTGCAGGCAGGAATAAAGAGAGAAATCCTGCACACGTTGTAGATAAGAAGGATAACCTTCCGAAATAAAATCTGGAGACTCCACATAGGTGTGGACAAAAAGAATCTTTTTCTGATGATCTCTGTTGATGGTGGATTTTCGTTTAAGGTTAAATTTGTAAGTAACCAAAAAAATCATGCGCTGACATCTTGTAAAAGATAAAGCCGTTTATAAGTGACGGATACTCCTCACTTAATTCACCAAGAATGGAGCATGTAGCAACAATCCCATTCTCGTGAATACATGAAATTCCTCCAGGTTGGAGCATGCAAAGCAACAATCCCTTCCTGTGAATTTCATATCAACCTTGTATTTCCTGTACCCATTATCAGTGTGGCATGACGACTGAGTGTTACTCTTCAGAGTAACACGAACCTCCAAGCACTATAATGAATCCATGTACGAAATACCCGTGCATGTGCCGATTCTCGGTGTGTTATACTAGCCCGATCCCTCTCGGTGTGTTATACTAGCCCGATTGAGCCCCTCTCGGTGTGTTATACTAGCCCGATTGAGCATCCGGACTTGATCGTATCGGTCTCCTGGGATATGATCGATCGCAATCATCCAACTCCACAAGCATGATTGGATGACCACGGATCAATTCCATCACCCCCAAGCGGTATGGAATACACACGGCCTTAGCTTGCCAAATATGATTCGATCGCAGTCATCCAACTCCACAAGCATGATTGGATGACCACGATCAATTCCATCACCCCCAAGCGGTATGGAATACACACAAACCGACCCCGCATGGTCGACCATTGGCCTTTGCTTGCCAAGAAACCGTCCATACCAAGCATTATGGGCGGAAAACCCTAAATTAGGGTTTGCGGCATATTACATGTGCCGCAAAACGGTCTCAACCATCCATCTTCGCAGGTATAGATGGAGGGTGTAGATGCGAACTCAAAGGGCCCGGAGCATGTCGACACAATCACCATGTGACCGCCTACATACATGACCGTCGGTCAAAACCAACCATGATTGGTTACAACACAATCGTCCACCTAAATGGCATGGTCGCGCGGCTTTGAAAGCCAAAACTAGGGTTCGAGCCATCACGCGCGTCCATCTTCTCCTAAGCACGAATGGAGGGTCACAGATCAAATTGAGCAGTCCGGTCATACCAAGCATGACCACCGTGGGCCCATCTACCTCCTCTTGCGGTCGGCCAAGGCATACCATGCCCGGCTAATCCAAAACGCCCGACCAAACTCACGCGGTTACATCTCCCAAATCCTAAACTGATCTCGACCGCTCAACTTCACCGGATGATTTGAGTGGCTTAGATCACGTTTTCATGGGATAATCGGTATAGGTGTGAACACCAGCCTACCACCTACACGCTGGTATGATCGACCAAGACCGACCAAGATGGGTTGTCTTGGAACGCACGCCCAAACTTGGGATGTCATGCGGTTTCCAACTCCTTTGCGGCAAGGGATTTCTGCCGCAAACCGATCTCAACCACTCCTCTTTGACGGTCAAATTGAGTGGCCTAGATTGCATCTCCATGAGACGGTGAGACATGGACGTGTACACCATCATGCCGTCAACACGCATGTATGGTCGGTCCTCCACAAAATCCTTCCCATGCTTGGTTTCGACCAAGCTGAAGAGTGATGCTTGCGCACCTCTTTAAAAACCCTGATTTCATCAACGGTCGCAGATGAGTGTCTCAAACATCATCTCATCCGTCCGACTTCACCGGCTTGGTTATACAACCCTGGTCAGGAGTTATTTGGTTAGTGAGGAGTCATTACCCATCACTTTACCACACCGTAATGCAGTACCTGCATAAAATACACACGATACTCCACAAGTATCGACTCTCTGAATAACGCAGTTATTCAATTCAGCATTACATGCTATCTTCCGTGGATCCACGATCCACATTCCAGACATCAATCATGTCACAAACCGGGGATACTTACTGGGGTATTGGTCTCGGCGGTTTACAAAGGCAGCGTGCAACGCGCCATCACAAGAACGTGTTAGGAGGTCATGGACGGTTAGAGATGAACTGGAAAAGTGGGCAAGACTGGTCGTGTGTTACCGACACATAACTCCACTACTCCATCATTCCACTACCTCCACCTCCCACGAGAAACGTGAATGAGGCTCAATGACTTGTATAAAATAGGGTCTCCGCCCTATTTCCAACAACAAGGAATAACGGAGACAGAACAACACAAGTTCAGTCGACAGAAACCAAGTGTTGATACCGTCATATTCAACCATCTTCTGTCACAAGTCATAGCAAGCCAACACCTTCACAATCTCAACACCTTCTTCGCTTCCCTCCCTAAGATCAACCCCATCTCCTTCACTTTGTGACCGAAACAAGTCTGGAACGGCCATTTCTTGGTTTAGGCCGGACTTGCACAGATTAATCTCTCGAATCTACAAGCACTCACCGCGCAGTGCATTTGTTGAAGGTTTAGATTCATTCCTCATCCACACCCCAAATTACCAAATTCTGCAGGAGTAGTTTTCACCCATCAACAATTGGCGACCACAGTGGGAGATTAATCTCTCGGTTGTGAAATCAATTTCTTCAATACCCAATCCTGTTTGGCTAAGTTCCGAGATGGTTGGTCTTAGGACTTCCTCAACAAATCCAAATCCCGGTCGAAGTTCCTCCAACGAGGATGCCTCTCTTCCCAACGCGCATCTGCCGGCGCAACAGGAAGAACCCCAACTATGAGCGAGTTGGCTCGGATACTTGAGACTCAGACGAGGAACATGGAGCTGATCAAAGAAGCGGTAAACGGCATACTTGACCTCCTCATCAAGATGACGTCGGAAATAAGCGTGCCAGAGACCTTTACACCGGGGACTAGTTCCCCTCAGATCAACAGTTTTACTACGAACCGGAGGCCAGTAGATCGGAAGTCAGTGTCTCTAGTGGAAGACTTGTGTGAACTCTTGCACCTCTCAAAAGATCAACGGGCAGAGACGTTTGCTGCAGTCAATAAAATAGCTCTGGACGCACACCTTGCTCCTTCTCGTCCAGGAGTCTCAACTGCGTCGGAAACATCCATAAACAATGTTACATTCACAGAAGATGACATGATGGCAGAGGAAGGTCACAACCGAGCCCTACATGTTACCGCACACATCAAGGGTTCAGAGTTCCGGAGAGCCCTCGTCGACACAGGGGCATCTTCGAACGTAATTACTCTCAAGACTCTCAAGACAGCCAAGGTCAGCCCATGCAAGATTGTACGACAGCCCACCACGATGACGGACTTCGAAGGGAATCAAACCAAAGACATACGGGTACGTCAATTTGAATTTATCGGTAGGGACTGTTCGATCCACGAGCAAAGTTTGAAGTCATAGAAAAGGAGCCGGATTACCACATGATACTGGGAGACCGTGGCTTCACCACAACAAGGTCATTCCTTCAACGTATCACCAGTGCCTGAAAACCGTGCTAAATGAGGAGGTCGTCCGTATTCCCGCATCATTGTCTCCGTATGCGCCAATATGCGGAGTGGAGCTGTTCGAGTCAAAAGATGCTCCGCAGGGAAAGTCCGACAAAATCATGTGCACTCCACTACCCACGTGGGCTTCAATCCAGGAGGAAGACCGACTTACATCGCTGGGGGCCAAACACCACGACACACTCTCTCCGACGAGACGTCCATCTCCAACCGGTGAAACTTCAGCCCATCCTCACGCCAAAAGGGTGCGCTCTTTCGAGGCAAGCCGTGATCAGAAGGGGAAGACAATATACCGGCGCCGCTGTTAGCAATTAGCCGGAGAGACCATCCAGTCTCTCCGCCCAATTGGATGCTGCAAGGACGACGGAATACAAGAGGAGGTATTGGACGCCCCGCGACAGCTACAAGACGGAACCAATTCCACGACTGACGAGCTCGAGATTGTTAACATCGGGACTGATGAATCTCCCAGGCCGGTCTCTATCAGTTCGACTCTATCCACAGACGAACGTACAAGCCTGGTTCAACTACTCAAGGAATACCAAGATGTATTCGCCTGGACATACGAAGAAATGCCCGGTCTAGATGAAAAATTGGTCACCCATCACTTACACGTCATGCCTGGATCCAAGCCAATCAAGCAATCTCCGAGGCAATTCAGACATGAGGTAGAAGAACAAATCAAGAATGAGATTCGAAGCTGCTAGCTGCTGGCTTCATCGAACCCATTCATCATCCGACCTGGTTAGCCAATGTGGTCCCTAAAAAAGAAAAGCGGACAGATTCGATCTTTGCGTGGATTTCGAGACTTGAACAAGTGCTGCCCCAAGGACGACTTTCCCACGCCTAACATCGACATGTTAGTAGACGCCACTAGCGGACACGGCATGTTTTCCTTTATGGATGGCTACAAATGGCTACAATCAAATAAGGATGTATGAGCATGATGCAAGTAAGACAGCTTTCCGAACCCCTCTTGGAAATTTCTACTATACTGTTATGCCATTCGGTTTAAAGAATGCCGGCGCAACATACCAACGTGCTATGACGGCAATCTTCCACGACATGATGCATAAACAAGTAGAAGACTATGTGGATGATATTGTGGTCAAGTCAAAGGCTCGAGCTGATCACACCAACGTCTTACGGCAAGTATTTGAGAGGTGTCGGGAATACAAGTTAAAGATGAATCCTTTAAAATGCGCTTTCGGTGTCTCCTCCGGTAAATTTCTGGGATTCCAAGTGACCGCAGAAGGAATAAAAGTAGACCCGTCCAAGACTCAGGCTATCCTCACAATGCCGCCTCCCGAACTGTGAAAGAGCTCCAGAGTTTCATGGGCAAGGTAAACTACATTCGACGTTTCATACCTGGTTTAGCCCAACTTACCGCCTCATTCACCCCCTTGCTGAAGAAGGGAGCCAGCTTTGTTTGGACCGCAACCCAACATGAAGCTTTTCGGAAAGTCCAACGAATACTATCATCTCCAACCGTCATGAAATCTCCTGTACAAGGGAAACCGTTGGTCCTCTACACCGCCTTCAGTGACGCCGCCCGTAGGGGCTTTACTCGCTCAGAAGACGACGAGGGAATCGAACGTCCCATATACTATTTCAGCCGAATATTAAGAGATGCCGAACTCCGATATCCCAGAGCGGAAAAAGCGTGTTTAGCTTTAATCCATTCCATTCAGAAGTTTAGGCATTACCTGCTATCCAACAGGGTGATACTCGTGTCTAAATCCGATCCTGCAAAGTTCTTGCTTTCAAAGCCGGTCCTAACGGGGAGGACGGGAAGGTGGCTTCTCCAAATGTCAGAACTAGACATAACGTGCGCATCGCCTAGAGCTATCAAGGGTCAAGCAGTTGCAGACTTACTGGCAGCATTTCCCGGAGAAGGTACTACGGGACTACATGAAGAACTCCCTGGAGAATTCCCGAACATCTCTATTCTGGAAGAAGAAGTGTGGCTTTTGTATTTTGACGGCTCCGCTACCCCTAGCAGTAATACTGGAGGAGCAGGCGTGGTGTTAGTCTCTCCAACCGGAGAAGTATTCTCACATTCCTTCAAGTTAGACTTCGAATGCACCAACAACTCTGCAGAATATGAAGCTTTCCTCATAGGGCTTTCAATAGCTAAACAAGCAGGAGTCACACGCCTGGAGATAAGAGGTGACTCCAAGTTACTGGTGAATCAAATGAACGGAGTATACGCATTGAAAGAAGTAACACTGGCCCCGTACCGATCAGAAGCACAGAGGTTACTAAACTACTTCGCCGATGCAACCATAACCCATGTTAGTCGCAACAACAATAAACACGCTGATTGCCTAGCAACATTGGCTTCCAAGCTGAAGTTCGAAGGGGCGGAAGAAACTTTGACGGTAAAGAGAAGAACCATAGAATCGACATGGCTATCACAATACAAAGACACCAAGACCGACGATTGGCGAACTCCGATCATTCGAGAGCTCAACAGCTCACTCTCACAAGGAAAGGTCAGTCTCAAAACCCTGCAAAACTTCTTCATGCTTCATGGTATGCTGTATTATCGGAATCCAGACGGCTCCCTGTCAAGATGTCTGGGAGGTGACGAAGCACAAATACAGCTGGATCGTATTCACAATGAAATTTGTGGACAATCATCGGTGGTAACGCTTTCTGCTGGCGACTTCAACGCTGGGTTATTACGCCGAGATGGAGGCTCAATCCAGATCGCTTCAAAAGTCCCGCTCGAATTGCCGACACACCACCACACCAGTTGGAGATTTTTAATGTGAACCGCTACTGGGACTGGAGAGAGCCCTACATTAGCTATCTCCGTGATGGGATAATTCTGCCGGTCAAAAGGACGCTATTAAGGTGAAGCGAGAGCCAAGCGGTTCATATTCCATGAAGGGATCTTATACCGCAAGAGCTTCGGAGGTGATATGCTACGGTGCCTGGCCGGAGGAGAAATCCCAGTCATCTTTGGGCGCACACACGAAGGAGAACATCAAGGAAGAGGAAACTGTTCCTCCAAATACACGAGAAATACTATTGGCCGACCATGGAGGATGATGCAGCCGTTTTCGTTCAAAGCTGTCACACATGCCAAATTCATGGGAATCTTGTTCATGCGCCTTCCACCCTCTCGCATTCTATAAGCAGCCCATGGCCATTCTACTGGGGACTGGACATTATCGGGAAGATTAATCCACCGTCATCGAAGCAAAGACGAGTACATCATAACCGCAACGGAATACTTC
Organism: Papaver armeniacum; assembly: GCA_023531295.1. Lineage (NCBI taxonomy): Eukaryota > Viridiplantae > Streptophyta > Magnoliopsida > Ranunculales > Papaveraceae > Papaver > Papaver armeniacum. The sequence continues at coordinate 45,355 of JAJJWW010015944.1, read as the reverse complement.
ACCAAATGGGTAGAGGCCATTCCCCTACGAGGAACTACAGGAGCAACAATTGCGGCTTTCATTAAAGAATACATCATTTGTCGTTTCGGCGTGCCCAAGCATATCATCACAGATAATGGCACTCCCTTCGCCAACAAACAAGTACGGGAGTTACTCGAGGAGTACGGCATTAAACAGGTCTTCTCCACCGTCTACTATCCTCAAGGGAACGGGCAAGCCGAGAGTACCAACAAGACATTGATCCGGATTATCACGAACAAGACACGACAATCCCGGGAATGGCATGATCGGTTACCAATGGCACTATGGGCATACCGTACATCACCCGAAGCTCCATTGGGGTCTCGCCGTACTCACTCGTCTACTGAACGGATGCAATTCTCCCAAAGAGAGATCGAGAATCCCATCAGCCCAGATTGCGGCAGAACCGGGATCCACTGGGACGAGGCCGAAATCTCGACTCCCGAATCGCAGAGTTAGACACTGGATTTTAGAAGGAATAAAGCGAGAGGAACGCGCTCGGGTGTACAGAATCGAATTTCCAGGGCATACAACAAAATTGTGAAACCACGCATTTTCAAGGTGGGAGATTTGGTTTTGAAAACAGCCAAACACATCCAACAAGACATGTCTCGCACCAAAATTCTCACCGAAATGGGAAGGTCCCTACGTAGTCACCAAGGCTTACAAAGATCAGGCTACTACAAGATCATTAAGGTAGACGGAGGCAAGTTTGAAGCAGTCATCAATGGAAAGTGGCTCAAGGCATATTACACCTGACCACTATCTGCTGTGTCAACAATACATGCATTTATTTTCATTACATGTTTGAATCATCAACTATATTCGAGATGTGTCAATGAAAACCTGTTTCACCAATCAAAACCCAATGCAATTTATTCCGCAAAGATGTTCAAAACTCTTGACATAAACGTCATTAACAATAAGGGAGTACAACTTAGAAGAGGCCATCTAGAAGATTATAATTCCTTGAGAGCATCATCTGCAGTCTAGCCTGATATCTCTCCGTTCTTTTCTTCAAGTCCCGCATGACTTGCTCCACCTTCTCTGATTCTGCAGCCCGAGCTTTCTCCTCTTCCAAGATAGCTTTCGTAGCAGGAACAACATTTGCGAGGATACCAACTCGATCAACCTTGATGACATCAAGACGTTGCCGCAACCAGCCCACGTTGAACTTCATGGATTCACGGTAGATACCATATTCTCCCACTTTTCGAGATTTGATTCAAAGAACGTTGCGGATAGAAATACTCTCCATCTCCGCAATCATGGGAAGAAGGCGGTTTACATGCGGTAACCAAGGCAGGGGAGCAATGTCGGACCATATTCCTGGTTGCGATATGACCGTACTTCCTCCACAACTTGGTGTACAAACCCACAAACTCCTTCCGCACCAAGAATCCACCGACATCCTGGTAGCTGGAGGATAAGCATTTCATGCGAACATCGAATGAAAGACCTGCATTCGGATATTCATAAGATGAGACACCCAGGTCTGCGTCTTCGAGGTTCGCAGGGGTAGGCGTGTTTGAGTTTGAAGGGAGAGGAATGGTTAAGTCATCATCGTCAATGACCGTCACACATGTTCCTAGTAGGATATCTCTGCAAGAATGAAGGGATTATTCACTCGACCGTCATGAAGAACAAACAATGTTTCGAGAAAAGAAGGAAGAGACAAACCGGTATGATCTTCTTGACTCGAAGAACACGAACAGGGACCTGATCATGAAGCTCGACGCGGGTCGTACACGCTTAACGGGAGATCCTGGATGGTATGAAGAAGATGATCCACCGTTGTTAGACATGATGGGAAATAGAGTTTTGCAAGGAAGCTCTACCGTAAAAACGGATCAAAAATCTCTTCACCCGCATAAATACTCGAGGAAACCCTAAAACGATTACGGCGCCCGATATATGAGGATTCAACGCCGACCAAGTCGATTTCTTTTGAGCCCTGATCAAGAACCGGAAGAGCATCTGGACACAACAATTCAACCGGCAATGTGCAAGCACCCGCGCCCGAATCCGGTAGAAGAAGAATCCTATCCCTGACTCAAACACCTGAAGGGGCGGTCGAGCTCATACATGTACAAGAGAAACCAAAGCGACTCACCGGATCAAGTCCTGCTTCCTTCGCATCCTCAATCAAGACCAACCAGTTCCAGGGAAACACCTGACAATGTGAAACTATCCGGTAAATATGTATTCACTCCAGCTTGGTCATTTCTGTATGTCACCATCTCATGCCTACCACACAATAGTGTAACCATTATATGCTAGGCAGGGGGACTTAATGTTGATGGTGGATTTTCGTTTAAGGTTAAATTTGTAAGTAACCAAAAAATCATGCGCCGACATCTTGTAAAAGATAAAGCCGTTTATAAGTGACGGATACTCCTCACTTAATTTACCAAGAATGGAGCATGTAGCAACAATCCCATTCTCGTGAATACATGAAATTCCTCCAGGTTGGAGCATGCAAAGCAACAATCCCTTCCTCGTGAATTTCATATCAACCTTGTATTTCCCGTACCCATTATCGCTGTGGCATGACGATCGAGTGTTACTCTTACGAGTAACATGAACCTCCAAGCACTATAATGAATCCATGTACGAAATACCCGTACAGCCGATTCTCGGTGTGTTATACTAGCCCGAGCCCTCTCGGTGTGTTATACTAGCCCGATTGAGCCCTCTCTCGGTGTGTTATACTAGCCCGATTGAGCATCCGGACTTGATCAGTATCGTCTCGGATATGATTCGATCGCATCATCCAACTCCACAAGCATGATTGGATGACCACGAGATCAATTCCATCACCCCCAAGCAGGTATGGAATACACACGGCCTTAGCTTGCCAAATATGATCTGATCGCAGTCATCCAACTCCACAAGCATGATTGGATGACCACAGATCAATTCCATCACCCCCAAGCAGGTATGGAATACACACAGCCGACCCCGCATGGTCGACCATTGGCCTTTGCTTGCCAAGAAACCGTCCATACCAAGCATTATGGGCGGAAAACCCTAAATTAGGGTTTGCGGCATATTACATGTGCCGCAAAACGGTCTCAACCATCCATCTTCGCAGGTATAGATGGAGGGTGTAGATGCAGACTCAAAGGGCCCAGAGCATGTCGACACAATCACCATGTGACCGCCTACATACATGACCAGTCGGTCAAAACCAACCATGATTGGTTACAACACAATCGTCCACCTGAAATGGCATGGTCGCGCGGCTTTGAAAGCCAAAACTAGGGTTCGAGCCATCATGCGTGTCCATCTTCTCCGGCACGAATGGAGGGTCACAGATCAAATTGAGCAGGTCCGGTCATACCAAAGATGACCACCGTGGGCCCATCTACCTCCTCTTGCGGTCGGCCAAGGCATACCATGCCCGGCTAATCCAAAACGCCCGACCAAACTCACGCGGTTACATCTCCCAAATCCTAAACTGATCTCGACCGCTCAAGTTCACCGGATGATTTGAGTGGCTTAGATCACGTTTTCATGGGATAATCGGTATAGGTGTGAACACTAGCCTACCACCTACACGCTGGTATGATCGACCAAGACCGACCAAGATGGGTCGTCTTGGAACGCACGCCCAAACTTGGGATGTCATGCGGTTTCCAACTCCTTTGCGGCAAGGGATTTCGCCGCAAACCGATCTCAACCACTCCTCTTTGACGGTCAAATTGAGTGGCCTAGATTGCATCTCCATGAGACGGTGAGACATGGACGTGTACACCATCATGCCGTCAACACGCATGTATGGTCGGTCCTCCACAAAATCCTTCCCATGCTTGGTTTCGACCAAGCTGAAGAGTGATGCTTGCGCACCTCTTTAAAAACCCTGATTTCATCAACGGTCGCAGATGAGTGTCTCAAACATCATCTCATCCGTCCGACTTCACCGGCTTGGTTATACAACCCTGGTCAGGAGTTATTTGGTTAGTGAGGAGTCATTACCCATCACTTTACCACACCGTAATGCAGGTACTGCATAAAATACACACGATACTCCACAAGTATCGACTTTCTGAATAACGCAGTTATTCAATTCAGCATTACATGCTATCTTCCGTGGATCCACGATCCACATTCCAGACATCAATCATGTCACAAACTGGGGGATACTTACTGGGGTATTGGTCTCAGCGGTTTACGTGCGGCGGCGTGCAACGCGCCATCACAAGAACGTGTTAGGAGGTCATGGACGGTTAGAGATGAACTGGAAAAGTGGGCAAGACTGGTCGTGTGTTACCGACACATAACTCCACTACTCCATCATTCCACTACCTCCACCTCCCACGAGAAACGTGAATGAGGCTCAATGACTTGTATAAAATAGGGTCTCCGCCCTATTTCCAACAACAAGGAATAACGGAGACAGAACAACACAAGTTCAGTCGACGAAACCAAGTGTTGATACCGTCATATTCAACCATCTTCTCACACAAGTCATAGCAAGCCAACACCTTCACAATCTCAACACCTTCTTCGCTTCCCTCCCTAAGATCAATCCCATCTCCTTCACTTTGTGACCGAAACAAGTCCAGGAACGGCCATTTCTTGGTTTAGGCCGGACTTGCACAGATTGATCTCTCGAATCTACAAGCACTCACCGCGCAGTGCATTTGTTGAAGGTTTAGATTCATTCCTCATCCACACCCCAAATTACCAAATTCTGCAGGATTAGTTTTCACCCATCAACAATCTCTAAGAAAGGAAATCAACCATTAGCAAGGGTGGGAGTACTCACTCACTTCTCACCCGATCGGCAATTAATATCACTCTCTCATAAGAACCATAGAAACGTCTTCACTCTTCGGTCTTCAAATGTTGATGACGAACTTCTAAACTTCACAAAACTTGACAATTTTTTTAACTTTTCTACTCAAATTCCTTTGTTTGTTTTCTTTTTAATTTTCTTTACTTTGGTGGTAGCAAAAATAAACTACAATATGTTTTGATGTTTAATTTTGTTTTTGATTTTTTTTGATTTTTTTTTGATTTTTGATTTTTTTTTTTTTTTTTTTTTTTTTTTTTTTGAGATTACAATAAGTGAAAATAAAAATACGAATAATGAAACAACTAACTCCATGGACAAAGGACTTTATCACTCAATTTTTCCACAACTTGTATTGTCTTGATTTTATAAATTTTATTAATTCTCATCCTATTTTCTTTTCTTTGTTGCGCAAAAACCTTGGACTATATCAATTTTTCTTTCCATATTCTGATGATGCTCCGCTTGCTGACGATGATATGTTTCTATGGGTCTTGCTGATTGAGAGAGAGAGTGATGCTAACGGCAAATCGGTATTTAGAAGGAGTTTTCATCTTTAGACGTCACCCTCATGATTGACAAAAACTAGCACTCAAGAGATCCAAAAGTAGTCTTTGAAAATGGTGCGAAGTTGGGTAGCTCACCATTCCTACCCGGAATTTACTTACGGTGACACACACTCTAACATCTTTTCTAGAAAGTTGCAAAAAATTGAAGGTTGGTGCCTCACTTGATGTAAAATGGGTAGTCTCCACTATGGGTGATCACAATTCTACTACCGAATATCTAAACAACACCTAATTCGCCCTCCGGTATGGTTAAATCCAACTTTAACGCTCTAATCAACTAAGAAACCCGATTGTGTTCTCCGGTACTTCCAATTTCGTTATTTCGGTCGATTCTCTATGTAAACATAGCTAGAAGCATGCTAGTGACTCTAAAATCTCTAAAAGTTGGAGGTTCTTACAAAAAGAGTTTTGAATTTTTTTTTTTTTTTTTTTTTTTTTTTTTTTTTTTGAAAATCAAAGGTAAAATTAAAGACTAAAAACTCTAAATGCAAATGCACCCCAAACCTAAATCAAACATTGTCCTCAATGTGTCTACATATAGAAAAAAATTTAAACAAATCACATACCGAGAGAACTATGCTTTGAAAGAGAAAAGGGAAGAGATTACCTGGATGTCGGCAGAGCAAGGTTGAGCTTCTTTAGTCAAGGCTAGAATCCAACATTCTCAACGGAGATCATATCGGATTAGCATAATATATGCGCATGAAGACTCAACCGATTCAAGAAAAGAAAATTTAACAAGTCCTACTGGATATATACAATGAAAATTCACCATAAACTAACAATCTAAAGAGTTGAGGATCAACCCAATAGAAAATATGTACACACAATAACAGCCTTACACAGAAATAATATGAGAGTGCAAGTAAGACTGTGTATGTGAATGAGTTTCCCCCAAACCTCAACTTGTGAACGGGTGTGTTTGGGGGCACAAAATCTTGCAATTTTAAAGGTACATCATGCAAAAGGTCTAACTCAAAATGAGTTTTGCTAATAACAGGCAGACATACACATTCCAAATGTGGCTCCTTAAGAGTGTTATACTTTGATGCAAAATAGTCCAAGAGGACTTGGGAAGCACAAAGTTCTAGGCCTAAGTTAGGCATTTTCAGAAAAGTTGGTTTTGCAATTTTGTGACAAACTACACCTAGGTTGGGTGAAGGAGTTTCAATTTGTGACTCAGGAGAGAGGTTAGGTACATCTAGGTTGTTTTCATTTTTAAAATCATTTGTACCATCACACACTTTCCTAAAGTCAAAAGAGGGTAAATCATGTTCATTTTCACAGGACAATTCATCAATTTCCATGTCAAATTCATCAGAGGAGGCAACATATTGTGACATGGGAAGGGAATCGGACACAACAATAATATCATGATCCAAAAGAACATTAGTGTCAACGGAAGATTCATCCTTTCCTAAGTCACAAACAAGTTGTGAAGCATGCTCACATTCACCAAGAATTTCACAAAAACTCGAGCTCATAGTTAAGATCACATGTATGAATGTTAGAAGAAGTATCATTCATAGGGTTCATAGAAGAGACGCCTAACGTCTCTCGAACCAAAAGATTCCATCATATTTTCAGCATGCACATGCTCTTCTAACATATCATATTCATCATCATCATCATAGAAATGCATTTCCTTATTAAAAATCATAGTATTTCTAGTCCCATCATTTGAAACAGGTTCATATGCAATATCAATTGCACGAGTAAGACTAGGCATACTATTTTCATTATGGGTGATAAACATTTCATTTTGAAAGTCCTCCCTTTCCTCATTTAGTGCATCACGATTTGACTCAATTTGAGTTCTAAGCTCATGATCCTTTGGTCAAGGTTTCGAATCAATTCTAGAATTTCATTATGTGGTTCAATGAAAGGAGAGTTTTCAAAAGTAGGAAATTCATAATCAATGCTATATGGTTTATCATGCAATACACTCCTAGCATTATTTTGTTCGATGAGTCTAAGATTTTCCTCCACAGATTGAGAAGTACAAAATTGTTTATCTCCCCACTGTGGTGAATGATGTATGTGATCATAATGATTAGGGTATGTGAGTTCGGGGCCCTGAGAAGGCTCATAAAATTCCCTAAAGTCACTATGGTATGTGGGGTGTTCATCCTGTGAAAGATGCCCGTAAGCAAGCTCTCTAAGGGATTTGGTTCCATCCCCAGATGCAGACCAAAATCCTGACATGATTTAATAACTCAAATTGAACTCAAAGCCCAGTTGTAGTGGACTAAGTTTGGTTTTAGTGGGATTGGTTTGGTTTATTGGGTTTCATTTGGTTTGTTGGGTTTTGGTTTGTTGTGGGCTCAAGTGAGATTTGGTTTGTTTGGGATTTTTTTTTTTTTTTTTTTTTTTTTTTTGAAGCCCAAGATTTGTGAAAACAGCACAGCCCAGCTTGGGTTGGCAGAAGTAGAGCCCAGATTAGGTTGAGTTGGGCTCGGTTTGTTTAACAGCCCAACAGTGTGGGTTCTGTTTTAGTGACTCTGGTTCTAGCCCAATTGATTTGGCAACTCATTTTATGGACACTGGGCTTCAGATTAGGCAGAGCCCAGTGAAACTGGGTTTCAGTTTGTGTGCAGCCTAGAGGTTGGGCTTCAGCTTATGTGCAGAGCCCAGTGAAACTGTGGGCTCGGTTTGGTTTAAGCCCAGGTTAGGTTCAGTTAGCCCAGCTGGTGTGGGCTGATGGGTTCTGGTCTAGTAGCTGCACGACCCAAATTATGTTAAAAAAATGAAAACCGATTCAACTCGGTAAATCGCTAAGTTAGGATTGACTCAGCGATTCAGGGAGTCAACTCAACTCGGCCGGCTCTACTCGGTGAACAGTAACCAAAACACCCACACAACTCTCAGCTGATTATCAAATTTTTCACTCAACAAACTCTCAAACTGATCTCACTCAAAGTTCAAAGAATTTCGGCTCAAATGCCTTTGATTTTCGGAGTTTTCAATGGGGTTTCAAGCAAATGTGCAATGCACAACTCAGAGAATGCACAGGGTTATATAGGTGGTAGACCAAGGGCTAGCCAGGGAGATCAAGCTTGCAGCTTCAGGGGGCTAGCAAGGGAGCTGGATTATCATGCACAGGGTCAGACGAGCCTAGGATTGGCAGCTCAAGCAAGGCTTGTACACAAAGACCCTAGGTTCACAAAGCAAACTCACAGAAAACTAGCACAGCCAGTTGGCAGCTTGAAAGCAACAGATTAAGCAATGCCAAAGACAATTCACAACCCAGAGTAACAGATTAAAAACTTAGCTTGTGCACAAACGATATTTCAGTAGCGATTGGTTTGTGCTCAAACTCGGAGCTCGGGTTACGGCACGGACTCTAGCAAAGAGTCGGCAACTAGTTTATCATACGGTTATGAGGCACAAAAGCATTCGGCTATAAAGGGGGCCACTCACCCGAATTCGATAAGTTGCGGGGCTGCTCGGCTATGCGCCTTGCTCTTGTCTTTCTTGGGTTGGCTTGCACAAAGAACACAAGTACCACTTTGCAAGTTCAGCTCTCACAGAGAGTGATGCAACTGAGTTGTTGTATTGCGGTGTACACAAGCTGCCGGAGTTATCGCCTAAATGAACCAAATGCTTCAACAAAATTCAGTGTGACACACTCGAATGAATAAAATGCAATGAGCACCGAGCAATTTGAATGAGGTAAAGTTATGAGCAAGTTTCAAAAGCAAGGGTGCTCAAACAGGGTAGTGATCCAGGATATACAATGACTAAGCTAAGTTACAATGATTAAGCCAAAAATTGCAATGATAGAATGCAATACAAGTTGCAAAAACTAAAAAAAAAACAAAAGAAAAGTAAATGAAGCAAACATAGAAAACTTAACAGCTATACTACACTAAATTATGCAGGGATACTGCACAACAACAATGCTAATAACAATGCACAAGGAAGCAAAGTTAAACTAAATTATGCAGGGATACTACACTAACACAGGGCTAATGATGCAGGGATATATACAGGGTTGAGAATCAGTAAAGCTTAGCCGAAAATCACAGGGCACACGCCAAGTCCCCGGCAGCGGCGCCAAAAACTTGGTTCGGCCTCGAAAGTGTATGAAAATTATGACCTACATGTTATACCGCAAGTGCACGGCGTCTATCGGAGACGCGGCAAGTACGGGTCGATCCCACAAGGACTTGTGGTGCTCTGAAATTGATCAAGGGCTTAATTATACTGAATTCTAACAAATGTAAGTAACAACAGATGATTTGTTGCCGATACGGCTGAGATGTAGTGACAATGAACCTAAAATAAGGTAAACAGTGACAAAAGGGTGCTTGGGTCTTCATTCCACCACTAAATTCCTAGTATGTGTTCGACTAGATTGAGTTTTCTTGTTCCTATGGCAGTTGAGGATAGACTGTCACTTCCACCACTTAACTAAGGAGTTTCACCTTGTAATCCTTCAATATCACCAAGTTACTAACCCGGAGCATCAAGTTTGTCTAATTAAGCACAACCGATCAAGGGAATTAGCATTAGGGCCTAAGGGTTGAGTTGCAATACAACAACACAAGTAGTCTAACTACAATGGATCTATAATTTAAAGTATCCATTGTGAGAGTAAAGTGTTGGGTATTAGAATTGAAGATTCTCTTTATGATTAAGCACTCAAGATAACCCAACAGAGTTTAATACACAGTCATGGAATTAGGGTTTCACTGAAACCCTAGCAACTAAATTAAAACATGAAAAACAGAAATTAAATCTACAAGGATGCTCTGGCTAATCCAGGCATGCCCGCAAACAAACACCAATCATCTCTATTTATACATGCAAATAAATTACCAAACACAAACCCTAATTCATTTAAAAATTGAAATTAATTGAAAGACACTCTCACCATACTCTGAATCATCCCTTCTCTGCTTGTGCGGCTCTGCTTGGGTTGTTGTGGAAAAACCCTAGCTTCTAGTTATCTTTAAATTAGCTTCTAGAGTTGGTAGAGGCTAAGAAAGAGATAACTCGAAGTAGAGAGGGGTAGCAGTGTTACTTGGCGCGTTTGATGGTGGCGAGTAGGTAGATGGAGGTAGTGTTGGCTCTCGGTGGTGGTATGGGTGAAGGAAGTGGCGGAAGAGCAGAGCTCTGCTCTGATGGAGACGGGAGAGGGGAATGGGTTTTGCAGAGAAGAAAGAGAAGAGGAAGAAGAGAAATGGGTTGATCGAACAGGGTATAGGGTTAGGGTCATTTTGCTGTGAGGCGGGCATAGCGAAGTGTCGATGGGAAGGCATCAGCGAGCATGGGATGAAGCTGGTGCGATCTGAACGGCTCAGGGAGGTAAGCGGTTTTGGCTTGATCTAGTGTTGCACGGGAGCAGCGATCTATGATGCACGTGGAGGCAGCGACCATTGGATGTGGAAGATAGAGATCTCAACGGCTTGGAGTGTACGGGCTCGGATCCGGGTCGCGGGTCGGGTCTAGCTCAAACCCATGTCTTGAGATGAGTTGCTAGTTGTTGGGTTGCAAATCGCATGGCGCGGGCTTCGGCTTACTGCTCCATAGATACTTGCCTCCGATTCTTCGCTCTTTTGCTCCTCAGTTTCTCCGATCTTTATTTATTACCTAAAAACACAAAATTAATTAATACAAATATTTATTCTTGAAAACAAAGAAAATACAGAATCTGGGATAATATCTGATTTATAAGCGCAAAAGATGAGTAAAATGCCAATAAAAAGGTGTATAAATATGCACTATTTGGCACTCATCAGCGACAATTCGCCAAAGTCTAAATGGTTTTGTGCAATTAGAAGACGAAACTCTAGCAAAGTACTTGGAGAGATTCAATGAATTATTACTCCAATGTCCCCACCATGGTTTTGAAAAATGGAGACTCGTGCAAATCTTGTATGAGGGTCTAGATGTTAGAACCCGAACTACAGTCGAGTCAATGTGCAATGGTGCATTTATTGACAAGAGTGCCGATGAGGCTTGGACTTTCTTAATCGAAGTCGCTGAAAAGACTCAACAGTGGGAGTCCATCCGTGAACCAAGAAGGACTACCCCCGCAAACAATGTTCATAGAATCGAGTCTGACTTTGAGGGAAATGCAAAAATGGCATCTTTGGCCCGGAGAATAGAAATGCTTGAGTTGCAAAAGAATGTAAAACCTAATGCCCCTACTCTCCGTGACCAAATTGAAATGGCCACTTGTGCCGCATGCCATAGATCTGACCATTTAGTGGACAGTTGTCCAGACTTACATGCATTTCAAGAGTCCAAAACTGAGCAAGCCAATGCATTGTACCATAGGCAAGAGAACAACCCGTATTCTCAAACCTACAACCCAGGGTGGAGGAATCACCCTAACTTCTCTTGGTCTAAAGGGCCAGTACAAGGGGGACCAACAAATAACAACCAAGGATACTCATATCCTAGAAACCCCCAAGTACAACCACACCCTCAGTACCCTGTAGAGAAAAAGACTAGCTTAGAAGACTGTGTCGGTCTGTTGACCCAAAATCTTTCACAACTTCAGAAAACTACCGACCAACGCTTCACAAGTCTAGAACTTAAAATGGGTCAAATCTGTGATGCATTGAATGAGAGAGAGAAAGGCAAACTCCATAGTCAACCCCAACAAAATCCAAAGAATGTGTTTCAGGCAGGCTCCTCAACCTGCAATGAACCTTCACATAGTCAGGCGAATGCCATCACCACTCTCCGAAGTGGTAGAGTTGTTGAGAACCATGTAGGTGTACCACCGTCAAGCGAGTCTACATCAGACTCACCAGTACACACAACACCGCAGAAAACATCTAATGTAGAGAAAGAATCAGAGCCTGTTGATAAAACCAAGAGTCCTACCGATATAGATGTTTCTTTGCCAAGTCATGTACCTGTTGCTCCATTCCCACAACGGTTGGTGCAACAGAAGGGGGGTAACCAATACAACGAGATTTTGGAAATGTTCAAGAGAGTTAACATAAACATTCCATTTCTCGAAGCAATCAGAAAAATACCCACCTATGCTAAGTTTTTGAAGGACTTGTGCACACAAAAGCGAAAGCTTCATGTGCATAAGCGTGCCTTTCTCACTGAGCAAGTGAGCTCCATAATCCAAAACAAGATTCCAACTAAGTTTAGAGACCAAGGTAGTCCAACGATTACATGCACCATAGGCGACCATACGGTCGAAAAAACGTTACTAGACTTAGGAGCCAGTGTGAATCTATTGCCATACTCTGTGTATGTGCAATTGGGCCTTGGGGAGCTGAATCCCACACCTGTTATGCTACAGTTAGCGGACAGATCTGTGAAAATCCCCCGTGGTATTGTTGAAGATGTGTTAATCAAGGTTGATAAATTTTTCTTTCATGTAGACTTCATCGTCTTAGACACTCAACCCGTGCAAAACCCAAGTAATCACATTCCCGTGATCTTAGGACGTCCTTTCCTGGCGACGTCCAATGCCATCATCAACTGTCGTAATGGTGTGTTGAAATTGTCTTTTGGTAACATGACCGTAGAGCTGAATGTTTTTAACACTAGTCAACAACCCATTGATTGTGATGATACTGATTTGCATGAGATTAACATGATTGAGAGTCTGATCCAAGACTCTTTGCCCGACATTTTGTCAGTGGACCCTTTACAAGCATGTTTAGATAACTTTGAATTAGATCTCTTCGAGTCTAAGTACATTGGTGAAATTAACTCTTTGCTTGAATCTGTTCCACCCATGGATATTGCTAAGTGGCAGAATGCAGTGGAACCACTTCCACTCTCTGATTCCAAATCTGCCCCACCTCTTGACACACCACCTAAGCTTGATTTGAAACCATTACCTGATACTTTGAAGTATGCTTTCTTAGGTCCTTCTGACACTTTACCTGTGATTATTGCATCATGTTTAGACACAGAACAGGAAAGTCGACTCTTAGAAGTACTTAAGGAACATAAAGGAGCCTTAGGTTGGACCATCTCCGATCTTAAGGGTATAAGTCCCACAATTTGCATGCATCACATAAACCTTGAGGAGAACACTAAACCATCTAGGGAAATGCAAAGGAGACTTAACCCCAACATGAGAGATGTTGTCAAGGGTGAGATTCTCAAAACCGCTTGATGCGGGTATCATTTACCCGAGTCCCGATAGCCAGTGGGTCAGTCCCATTCGTAGTACCCAAGAAGTCCGGCATCACTGTAGTTCAAAATGAGATGAATGAACTTGTTCCCACCCGTGTGACCACGGGTGGCGAGTTTGTATTGATTATAGAAAACTGAACACATTAACCAAGAAAGACCATTTTCCCCTTCCCTTCATTGACCAAATGTTAGAACGGTTAGCAAAACATAGTCACTACTGCTTCTTAGATGGCTATTCTGGCTACAACCAAATTCACATAGCACCCGAAGACCAACAAAAAACCACGTTTACATGTCCCTATGGAACATTTGCTTACCGTCGTATGCCTTTCGGGTTGTGCAATGCACCCGCTACTTTTCAACGTTGCATGATGAGCATATTTTCCGACATGGTGGATAAGTTTCTTGAGATTTTTATGGATGATTTTTCTATGTTTGGGTCTTCTTTTGATGAGTGTTTGCATCACCTCACTTGTGTGCTGATTAGGTGTAAGGAAAAGAGTTTGGTCTTGAATTGGGAAAAATGTCATTTCATGGTTAACTCGGGCATTGTTTTAGGGCATATCATCTCGGAAAAAGGCATAGAAGTAGACAAAGCCAAGGTTGATCTCATTCAACACTTGCCTCAACCTCGTTCTGTGAGGGATATCAGATCATTTCTAGGCCATGCGGGTTTTTACCGCCGATTCATCAAAGACTTTAGTAAAATTTCACGACCTTTGTGCAATCTTCTTGCAAAAGATGTTGCATTTGTCTTTGATGATGCTTGTAAGGAAGCATGGGAGCAAATCGAAGGCTCTCCTTACATCTGCCCTATAGTCGAGACCACCCGACCGGTCATTACCATTTGAGATTATGTGTGATGCGTCCGACTATCTTTGTAGGATCTGTTCGGGCCAGCGAGTAGACAAACTTCCTTATGTGATCTACTATGCTAGTAAAACACTTAATGATGCTCAATTGAATTATTCCACTACTGAGAAAGAGTTGCTAGCTGTTGTGTTTGCATTAGATAAATTTAGATCTTATTTGATAGGGTCTAAGGTCATCATTTATTCTGACCATGCTGCATTGAGATATCTTTTGTCTAAAAAAGATGCTAAGGCTCGTCTAATTCGATGGATACTCTTGTTACAAGAGTTTAACCTCGAAATTCGAGATAAGAAAGGGTCGAAAAATGTTGTTGCTTTGATCACTTGTCTAGGTTGAATGTTGAATCTGCTGATGAATCTGTGATAATTAGGGAATCATTCCCTGATGAGCAATTGATGCTTGTGTCTGAAATGCCATGGTTTGCTGATATTGTGAACTACCTTGCTACAGGTAGAATGCCCTTGCATTGGTCTAAACAAGACCGTTCTAAGTTCTTGGCTGAAGTTAAACACTTCCTTTGGGATGACCCATATTTGTTTAAGTACTTCCAAGACCAAATCATTAGGAGATGTGTCCCCAATTCTGAACAAAGGGATGTCATCTCTTTCTGTCATGACCATGCATGTGGAGGCCACTTTAGTGCCAAGAAAACTGCTGCAAAGATCTTGCAAAGCGGTTTCTATTGGCCAATACTGTTTAAGGATTGCCATGCTTTTTGTGTTGCTTGTGACCGATGCCAGAAATTAGGAAGTATCACTAAGAGAAACATGATGCCCTTACAACCCATTTTGATTGTTGAGCTGTTTGATGTTTGGGGTATTGATTTCATGGGACCATTTCCTAACTCTGAAGGTAAGTTATACATTCTTGTTGATGTTGATTATGTCTCTAAGTGGGTAGAGGCCATTGCATCCAAAACCAACGACCATAAAGTTGTTCTTTCTTTTCTTAAGGAAAACATTTTCTCCCGTTTTGGAACCCCTAGGGAAATAATCAATGATGGAGGTAGTCATTTCTGCAATAGACCCTTTGACTCACTAGTGCGCAAGTATGGAATCACTCATAAGGTCGCAACACCTTACCATCCTCAAACCAGTGGCCAAGTAGAAGTTTCTAATAGGGAAATTAAGCACATCCTTGAGAAGACTGTCAATCCGTCTAGGAAAGATTGGTCTTTGCGCTTAAACGATGCTTTATGGGCCTATAGAACTGCATACAAGACTCCCATTAGGATGTCTCCTTACAGACTTGTGTACGGTAAAGCATGTCATCTACCTATTGAGTTAGAACACCGTGCATATTGGGCTGTGAAGAAGTTGAATTTTGATCTTGATAAAGCTGGTACCCATAGAAAACTTCAACTCAATGAGTTAAAAGAATTGAGAAATGATGCATATGATAGTGCCAAATTGTACAAACAAAGAATGAAAGTGTTTCACGACAAGCGCATTCTGCGCAAGTCCTTCACACCTGGCCAAAAAGTTTTATTGTACAACACTCGATTGCATTTGTTTCCAGGAAAGCTACGTTCTAGATGGTCAGGACCATTCTTGGTACGTACCGTTTTTCCCCATGGAGCAGTAGAAGTTGAAAACCCAGCAACCAAGAACATTTTCAAGGTCAATGGTCAGAGACTGAAACCATTTCTCGGGAGCATCTTCCACCGTGGTTGAGACCGTCGACTTGGAAGACCCCATCTACGTGGACTGATCTAGTTCACTTGTGTACATACATATGGACTAAAAATCCATCTTCTTTCCCTTTTTCTTTTTCTTTTTGCATAATTTTTATGTGTGCTAACCAAACTTTTTGTCTTGCCCCTTGGGTGTTTGCTTTCAAAGCATTCATCCTCCCTTGGTTTAGCAACACTCTTGTACATCCGGTAATCTCTTCCCTTTTCTTTACTCAGCATAGTTCTCTTGGTATGTGACTGTTTAAAATTTTATCATCTGTTGACACATTGAGGACAATGTTTGATTTAGGTTTGGGGGTGCATTTGCATGTAGAGTTTTTAGTCTTTGTTTTTAGTCTTTCTTTTAATTAAAAAAAAAAAAAAAACTCTTTGTAAATATGTACATAAAAACCTCCAACTTTTAGAGATTTTAGAGTCACTAGCATGCTTCTAGCTATGTTTACATAGAGAGTCTGACCGAAATAACAGAACTTGGAAGTACTGGAGAACACAATCAGGTTTCTTAGTTGATTAGAGCGTTAAAGTTGGATTTAACCATACCTGGGAGGGCGAATTAGGTGATGTTTAGATATTCGGTAGTAGAATTGTGATCACCCATAGTGGAGACTACCCATTTTACATCAAGTGAGGCACCAACCTTCAATTTTTGCAACTTTCTAAAAAGTCATTAGAGTGTGTGTCACCGTACGTCAATTCCGGTAGGAATGGTGAGCTACCCAACTTCGCACCACTTTCAAAGACTATTTTTGATCTCTTGAGTGCTAATTCCGTCAATCATGAGGGTGACGTTTAAAGATGAAAACTTCTTCTAAATACCGATTTGCAGTTAGCATCACTCTCTCCCTCTCAATCAACAGATTCATAGAAACACATCATCATCAGCAAGCGGAGCATCATCAGAATATTTGAAGAAAAGTTGAGATAGTCCAAGGTTTACGTGCAACAAAGAAAAAGAAGATGAGAATTAATGAAGTTTGAAAAAAAAAAAAAAAAAATGTTTGTCAAGTTTTTGTGAAGTTCAGAAGTTCATCATCAACATTTGAAGACCGAAGATTGAAGACGTTTCTATGAATGCTGAGAGAGTGATATTAATTGCCGATCGGGTGAGAAGGTAAGTGAGTACTCCCATCCTTGCTAATGGTTGATTTCTTTTCTTAGAGATCATCAGAAAAAGATTCCTTTTGTCCACACTTCTGTGGAGTCTCCAGAAATTATTTCGGAAGGTTATCCCCTTCTTACCTTCAACGTGTGCAGGATTTCTCTCTTTATTCCTGCCTGCACACATGAGAGACTAAAAAGCGGTTTTCTTTTTAGTGCAATTATCATAAAACCCTATTGGTGAGGCGGTAAGTCGAGGCTTATGATCACAATCGAATCCGAATTCTTTCATATGGTATGGTTATTTCTCGCTCGGACTTAAGGATGAGAATGCGTTCTTTGGTAGTTCAAACTTCTTGTTACTAGCATGCGAAACTCTATGTCCTCATAGCTCCTTGGATGCTTGAGACTCTTTTACACTCGAAGTTGGAGAAGGTTTTGTGGGTACACCTCTGGTAAACCCTCACGAGACTACAACTCGTCCACTAGGGACACCTAGGCGGTTTAAAGGCTTAGTGCATACGCTAAATGCATTCGAGAGACTGCCGCGACAGGGTATAGTTAGGATTTCTTAATTTCTGTTTCACTTGAGGACAAGTAAAATTCAGGTTTGGGGGTATTTGATGAATGCCAAATATTGCATATTTCTACATCTATTTATTGGCATTTAGCTCATCTTTTGTACTCAGAAATCAGATATTATCCCATATTCTGTATTTTCCTTGTTTCAAGAATAAATATTTGTACTAATTAATTTTGTGTTTTTAGGCATTAAATAAATCTCAGAGAAATTGAGGAGCCAAAAGAGCAGAAAATTGGAGGCAAGCGTCTTCGGAGCAAAAAGCCAAAGCCCGCGCGCGCATCAGTAGCAACCCAACTTACAAGATATGGGCTTGATCTAGCCACGACCCGGATCCGAACCCGTTCCCTCTGAGCCGTCAGATTTTCTCCTTCAACATCCAACGCTCGCTGCCTTCCTCACATCATTTCTTGCTGCTCCCGCTCAGCACCAAAACAGCCCGATTCTCTCTGAGCAGTTGAGATCTCCATCTTATGCATCCGACGCTCGCTCCACCCTTTGCATCGTCTTCCCACTACACCCGCTTCACAACAAATCCACCTACACCTATACCCTATCGACCCAATTCATTTTCTCTTACATCTTCTCTTTCTTCTCCCCCGATACAACTCTGCAGAGAAACCCATCCCCCTTCTTCTCCCGACCATACCATGGCAGAGCCACCTCCTCACCACTTCCATCATCTCCTTACCCTGCCAACCGCACCTGCAGCCACCCTCTCCACCTCTCTAGGTCTAGATATCTCTTTCTTAGCTTCTCCCATAACTCTAGAAGCTAAATTAGAGATAACTAGAGCTAGGGTTTCAGCAACAACGATGCATGGTCGATTCAGAGACAAGACAAGGGAGAAAAGAGGTTTGGGTTCCGTTTACGAGTGATGTTAGAGTGTTGTGAGATATATAAGTTGTTGTTCTTCATGAGAGAGTCGGTTTTAGTTTTACACATCATGTTTTAGGGTTTAGATTTGCAATTTTAATTTGAAGTTATTTTCATTCTGCATTATGTGCTAAATAACTTGACTAGGGTGTAGATGAAACCCCTATTGATTATATGAAGTTGATTCACATTTGAGTTTGATTCTTATTGTTTTGCATTGCATTAGGATTATTAGTCAATTGGTGAGCAAATTAGCTTTGTGATAGAGTGTCTTTGTAAGAAGACACTCTATACTAGGGGATAATTTGTGAAGTCAATTGGTATAATTTCCACCTGAAACTTCCAAAGGGAAGTGTAAGATCATAATTTGATGTGTGTTACCTTAATATAGGATTAGGGGGTGAATTCAATCACCCTAGTGCTCTCAAACCACTGTTACAACATCTTTGCTCCTCATTGCCTTAGTTTAGAGTCACAAATACAATTCAGTCGTATCGACAACCACAAAACAACCCTGACTTGTGTTACATTTCCTTGAATCAGTTAAGAAGCCTTTGTATCACCCTTGCATACACCATTTCTCTGTGGGATCGACCTGTGCTTGCCCTTGCCTCCAATAGGCCCGTGCACTTGCAGTTATACGTAGGAAACATCTTTTACAGACCTACCAATATCATATCTCTGTCTCAACAGACATGTTCAATTCATGAGTCTCAGAATATTTACAAACCACGTTCGACTCAAAAACACACGGACTCATCGTCCCATGAAATCATGAAGTCAACAACTGACTAACTAAATACACTTCTGCCTTGCAGACTCCACAATCACACGAGATATCAATCGTGTTACATGGGGGGTATTAACTAGGGTTTTGGTCTGGAGGTCTACGGCACGTGTGTTCATACACACGATGGAATGTGAGCAAGTCGTGCCATCAGTTGGAGGAGTTAACAAAGTAGTGGATGGAAAATCAACCAAGTCTCCGCACGATGAGCAACTGGTTTCAAACACGATTTCCATTTTCCCACTCTTTGATTCCATCAATTGTCACACTTCATGGGATCATGGTGTCTATAATTCCATCAATATAAATAAGTCTCTGAATGATGATTGAAAGAACAACGATTTCACGTCTCACAGACAACACGAAATCAACAACTCATTAATTGAGCAATTACTCTCAACTGAGCAATCATTCAGAACTTATCTTATTCAGAATTCACAACACACCTACAATCTTTGATTACCATTGATTCCACACATTTCTCAGCTTCCCTCCTACAGATCGACCCATCCTCTCTTGTGACCGAATTTACTCTGGAACGGCCATTGTATTGGTTTAGGCCGGAGTACTACAGATTGATCTCTCGAATTCAAAGCACTCTCTTATTGCAGTGCATCTGTGTGAGGTTGAACATTTCGCTCGGTCCAAGGAATCTCCTCTGCACGGTCATCTCCTCGATTCCGTAAAAACCAGCAAATCGTTTTTCCCCATATACAGATTGGCGACCACAGTGGGAGATCATTCTCTCGGTTGCAATCTAAATTCTCACAAAGATGGTCGGTCTTAGGTCTGCCAATCCGGGTTCAAAACCCGATCCTAATTTTGCAAGCTCTAGTGGTGCCGCTAACGCCACTCCTCCAAGCACTGATGCTCCAGTGATCACCCCTGCAAGTGACGGCACTGGCGCCATCAACAATCCACTCTTCGGTTGATCTCCTGAAGAAACCAGAGGAAATCAGCCTACCATAGTTGATCTCATGAAGGTTCAGACTGACGTAGCTGCAGCACAGAAAGAGTTGTGTGCTTATCTCAAAACTCTCACAGACAAGCTTGCGTCTGAACGAACTCAGCCTCAACGGAAAAGGTAAAGAAACATCTTCAACTGCTGATCCTGAAATCTCTCTAATCCATGTTGTACATGATGAAGAATTCCACAAAGCTGCAGATGACTCTCCAGCAATGGAACCCGCAAGTTTCATCACTCGTGAAGACCTGGAGCACCTTTTGAGGATCGAGGAAAATACAAGGCATCATCTGTCCATCTTATCCAACCTTCATATCTTGCTTCCATATATATGATTCCTCTTCCAAAGGTTATACCGCTCCAACATTCATTCTTTATGATGGAACATGCAACACTCAAAAACATATTTCTCGGTTTCTGGAATCATTGGGCGAACACGAGCACAACATGTCGTTTGTCTGAAGGAATTTTCAAAGTCTCTAACAGGCAGAGCATACACCTAGTACAACAACATGAAGTATCACCTATTGGAGAGAGATGATTAATGCTTTCTACTAGAAAATACTTCTTCGTGTAAGAAAAAATCACTCTCTCTGATCTAGGAAGGATGTTTCCAAGGAGCAGCGAACATCCTGATGATTATGTGAAATGGTTCACAGTTCAAGCCTTGGACTGTCACGACCCAAACGTCACATAACATCAACTTGTAGATTTATGCATCAATGGAATGATTCCAGTCTACAGAACCCTATTAGAAAATCTCAGGTTTCATACCTTCTCAGAACTTCACGAAGCGGCCAAGAGATCAGCAACTACTGCACCTGCTTTATTGGAAAGGGCTAAGACTACAAAATCTGAAGAACCACGAAAGACTCGAGGAAGCAGACGTTTAATCAACAAATAATACAACCTCCAACCTTCCACAAATGCTATTACGAAAGGGAACAAACGAAAGTCTGAGCCACCGCACAAGCATGCTTCCTCAACTCCTGCAAAGACACAAAGGAAGGATAATGCACAAACTCCTGCTCAATACACACATAAGCTGATCCAGAGACACCTGATTTCCCCTGCTTCATTGAGGAAGTTATTGATCTACTAGACGCCTGGGTTCAAGACGGCGCAATCAAACTGCCTTATGTCAAGAAAGAGCCAACTGAAGAGGCCATGGAAAATCCTCGCTACTGTCGCTTCCATAGGTTCGTCAACCATCCCACAAGTGATTGCAGAACTTTGAAGCGCATAATTAAAGAAAAGGTCGAGTCAGGAGAGATCAACTTGGGGACTGAAGGAGTGCACAGAGATCCTCTCCCAGTTAGAACCTTCACTCTTTCTGAACCGCCTGTCAAAGAAGCAGTTCAATATTTAATCGAACACGTCTGCGAATTGCTGTACTTATCAAAGGCTCAAAAGGGAGACAGGTACGCTGCACTGAATCACATCGTGTCAGGAAAGCGTTTATTGATTCAAGAAGCATTGTCTAAGCCTCCCAAAATGACAGACAAAGAAATGTACGACTGGGGACTTCTCACCATAGTCTATTTCAAGGGAAACGAGTTCAAACGTGCATTGATTGATGTCGGCACCGCTATCAATGCTATCCCTCTGAAAACTCTCAGAGTTGTTGGTATCACACGACAAGAAGCCATTCATGCTCCAGTAACAATCACAGATCATGAAGGAATACCCAGAGACGCTTATGGCCACATCACTCTCAAGGTGAACATAAACTCATCCTAGACAAAAACAAAATTTTACATAATCCGAGAAGATCCATGATATAATATGATTCTTGGACGGACATTGATGTGGTTTTGAAAGTTGTTGTAAAGTGGTAAGAAAGATGTCGTTCCTCTCAGACTTGTGAAGGATTTTTAGACTTAAATTCAAAACAAAAATAGAAAACTCACTAAAAATTATAGCAAACTCTGACAAAGATGTTATCAATATTAAAAGAACACTGAGGCTAAGATTCCACTATTTTCCAATTTCAAAGTGATTTAATCCAATATTTATATTTATGCAATTTTGTCATTCAAGTTGATTCTAAACTATTGCGACAAATAGATTCTTAAAATAACAAGTGTAAATCCGAAGCATAGAACATCAAAAACCTAGGTCCAAGCATGCTCTATCAAAAGAAATAACAATTGGTTAACAAAAATCATTCAAACAATTTTCAATCAAGGCAAATAATTATATAATAATTGCAAATAAATAAATAAAATAAAATATACCACTTTTTGTTGGAAAAATAGCTTCCTCTATCACCTCAACAATGGGGTTTAGCTCCTCATATTAATCATGATCTCAAAATATGTGTTTATGGCTCAAAAGATGATTAAAAGGATGAAAAGTAATAACACAACCGATTTGCAACAGTGTATCGGCGTTATAAAGGAAATGTTACAATGGAACTGTTACAGAAACTGTTGTAAACACTGTTGCTGTGTCGTTGATTTTAAGACCCCTAAAACGACTGCCCTCGATAGCCTTTTGTTCTTGGTGTTCTTCCTTCTACACCAGCAGAACTCGAATTCCTGCAACTCCTCCTATTGATCTCTGTGGTGTTCTAAAGTTCTCTGAAATTGCTCCAATCCGTTCGTAACCCTTCCTTGACCTCCCAGCAACTTATATATAGCCCACAGTCCCTTAAAACTCGAGTTAAATCTTGTTTATCCTTGCACAGAAAGTCACGGACTTTCCTTCTTTTTCTCTTCTTCATGCCGACTTAGTTACGCGTTTTTGAGCTTTCCAAATCCTCTAAAACTCTTCCTTGTATAGATGAGAATCTTTGGGAAAGTTATCTACGATTTAGTCTCCCTGAAATTCCAAAAATAAACTCCACAGAACCGTAACCTTCATCACCTCTGTTTCGGTCCAACTCGACTATGCAGCCAATTTTGGTCGAACAAAACATCCATACTAGCATTGTATTGACAAAACAGGCCTAGCCCAAGAAAATCAGCAATTGAATCTCGTTAAAAATGGTCCAAATCATCAACCCTAATTCTGCCATTAAAACACCATTTTTCCCCGCCAAAACTCGTTTTTGAATTGTTGAAGATGACCTCCCCTATCCAGAGTGGGGGTGTGAATAGCTGCTGCCTTGGGTGTCCTGAGGGTGCCCCTTAGTAATTTGGGGTACCCCTTATCCGTAGTGAGGGTCCGAATAGTAGGTGTCCTCCGGGTGCAACTTTTCGAGACGATTTTTCCAAAAATGTTTATTGGCCAAAAATACCTACACACACATAAAACACCATAATAAGTACAAAAATGAGCACTATCAATATAAAGAATCGAGACAAATTAGACACAAAAATGTGTCTATCAAATACCCCCAAACCTATTATTTGCTAGTCCTCGAGCAAAAATAAAATAAAATCCTAACTCACTGTCGCAGGCATCGTCGATTGCATTTAACGTATGCAATAAGCCTTTAAACCCCTAGGTGGCCCTAGTGGCCGAGTTATAGTCTCGGGAGGGTTTACCAGAGGTGTACCCACAAAACCTTTATACTCCGGACCCTAACTATCTACGCAGAACCTTGGAAGGCACTAAAGAATCTCCTTGGTTGGCATACTTATTGACTACAGGAGGAAGTACCCTGATGCGAAATTCCAATTGCTGTACACGAGTTTGCACTCAAGCATACTAAAATTCATATATAAGTCATAGAGCTCTACTCAGATAGTTTCTGGACATCATAACTAGAGTCGACCAATCACATGGATAGATAATGAGATGGATATAGAAAAACATATATGGTTTTGATGTTGACTAAGGTGAAAAGTGTTTCCCATATCTGTCTGAAGGCCACTGCCAAAACGAACCTATCCTAATGGACTGAGATACTGGTCTAGACTAATATCAACACACTGGCATATACAAGGGAACCAGTGGTCGATAATCTTAACTCTAGGTCAACACAACTGGCATATACAAGGGTTCCAGTGGTCGACTTTATTGAATTTATTCCGGTTGGTCTGATGGTCTGGTCTTTTTTTTTTTTTTTTTTTTTTTTTTTTGGTATCTCAATCACTCTATTTCACTCTAGCAGTGGTAACAACTTGAATCGTGGGCCCCACCTAGTCACTTAGAGAAACATATTTTAAGAAAACAAAATAAAAATAGAAGTGAAAAGGATTCAACGACATATGGCGAAACTACCATGTTTTTTCTTTAATTCTAACACCTGAGCTCTGTGCTTTTATGAATAGATTCTTTAGATGTTTCCATCTAATCAGATTGGTTCCTCAACTCCTACAAAATTCTTCCATCCACTTAGATTGGTTAGTGCCATCCTTAATAAGCATAAATTTTTAGGCTGTGGAGTTTAACAATGCAACTAAAATGTTTCTCCCATACCCCCAAACTTAAATCTAACATTGTCCTCAATGTTCTAAAGATAAAATTAAAAGCATGAACAAGGAGAAACTGTTACCATTTGAAGTAAAAGAGTTAAGGAAAGATATTACCGTGTCGCATGAATATTGGGTTACCTCCGAAGAAGTGCTAAGTTTAACGTCTTCAGCCAGACTAACAAAGGATTAGTCACCTCATAGAATCATAAAGTAATAGCCGGAATTTCTGTGGGTCATCAAAACCAAATAGAGCTATCACAAGTAAAAGGAATCTGCAATATGCCAAATAAAGCACACCCTTGTCTATTTTTCTATTTAAGACAACTACATCTAGCTGTGGTTCAGGTTCAGGTTCTATAACTGGGTCCAAATAAAATATTTTCATGGGTTGGATTTCCTCGAAGCTAAGATCCGGTTCAGGTATTAGAGTCTGTAAAAACTCAAATAAGAACTTAGAAGCAAATAATAATAACCTGAATAACTGCGGATCCTCAAAGTCAATCGCTTTTGACTCACACGATTGACCACGATGAAATCGGCGGTCAATCATAAGAAAATGTGTCGATACTAATCTCCTAAAGTACTTAGGCTCAGTCTAACACATTTGAAACTCATACGTTCCCACAATTGGTTGAAAAATATTTGGTGGGAAAATAAAGTCAATCTGGGTATCACAGCCTGGATAAACCACATCAACCAGAGGATGGATTTCTAAGAATTGAACTGCTCTATGAAGATACTCTTTTGAAATGGTAGTGGCATATATTCCAAGTCCACCCCCAAAACTTAGAATTTTGGGTGTCTCTAAATAGACTAGTCACAATATTCCTAATTTCTAGACCATCAGGTTCCTGAAAAAGGTCAATTGCTTTATCTAAGTTATAATCAGGTGGTTCATCCTCTAAATGCATCTGATGCATACACAAGGTAGGACTTATGTCCTTAATATCCTCTATGGTCCACCCTAAAGTTTCCTTATTGTCTTGAAGCACAGTCACTGGCCTTCTCTCCTGATCACTATCCACATCGGAAGCTATAATAACATGGAAAGTCTCAGATGGGCCTAAAAATGCATAGTTAGGGTCCAACTTAGGAGTCCCTTCTAAACAAGGGATTAAGGTAGACTCGAAAGCTAATAATGGTTCAAACCTATCTTTCCATGTATCTGTATCTAACGTAGGAATAGAATCCAACAGAGCATTTACTTGTTCAATGTTGCTATCATCGTCGAAATCCATGCTAAAATGGGCTAGACAACTCTCTAATGGATCTTCCGATATGATGTTTGGTAATGACTCTTGAACTAAGGTTCCTATCATGTTCACCTCTTCAATGCACGTGTCATCTAGCTCAGAATGCAGCTTATTGACATTAAAAATATTCAACTCAATAGTCATATTACCAAAAGATAGATTCATAATACCATTTCGACAATTTATGATCGCATTAGACGTAGCTAAAAATGGGCGACCTAAAATCACAGGTATCTGGTTCTCTGGGTCAGGGACAGGTTGGGTATCTAAGACCACGAAATCCACAGGATAAATAAACTTGTCGACCTCAATAAGAACACCTTCTATCACACCACGAGGAATTTTAACAGACCTATCAGCTAACTGCAGTGTTATCTTGGTAGGTTTCAATTCACCAAGTCCTAGCTGTAAGTACACATGGTACGGCAGTAAGTTCACACTAGATCCTAAGTCAAGTAAAGCTTTATCTACCCGATGTTTTCCTATCGTGCAAGCAATGGTAGGGGTACCTGGGTCTTTATATTTAGGAGTTATGTTGTTCTGAATGATCGAACTTACATGACTAGCTAAAAAGGCTTTTTTAGGGACACTAAGCTTGCGCTTTCGCGTATACATATCCTTAAGGAATTTTGCATAAGCCGGAAGTTGCCTAATTGCTTCTAGTAACGGAAGGTTTATGGTAACTTTCTTAAAAACCTCCATTATGTCATTAAAGTTGGATTCACTCTTTGTTGGTACTAATAGCTGTGGAAATGGGGCTCTAGGCGCAAAATAGGGCCTCTCAGGAACCGAATTGGCATCATTAGAGATTTTATCAGTCCCCTCAGCTATGGATGGTCCTGAGGGGTGAACTACAATATGCTCACTATCGGGCATGGTTACCTGATTGTCTACTACTCTGCCACTCCTAAGGGTTCTAACTGAATTCAACTGATGTAATGGTTTTTCGCCTACTTCATGAACTCCTCTAGGGTTTGTTTGTGTTTGACTAGGGAACAGTCCGTTATCTCTTTCACTTAAAGTCTTAGCTATTTGACCTATTTGAAGTTCTAACTTAGCAAGAGTCTGAGCATTAGTTTGAAAGTTCTGCTTGGTTTCCTGTTCAAAACTAACTTGGCTTTTTATTAACATTTCCTGGCTCTGTTCTAACACATCCTGGCTCTTTCTTAATATACTAAGAGATTCCTCTAGGCTAGTCATTTTATTCTCTGAAGGGTTCTGAAACTGAGCTTGACTCGAAGAGTTCTTATTATAACCAAAACCTAGGGGAACATTCGAATTACTAAGTGACCTTGACTCGGCCCTCGACCACGAAAGGTTCGGATGGTTTTTCCAACCAGGATTATAGGTTTCGAATATGGGTCAAATTTCGACGGTTGTCGAATCTAGTGTTATTATACAGAGCATTGGCTTGCTCTTCATTATTCTGGCCTTCCCAAAAAGGCTCCACTCTACCACTAGCGTGACCCAATTCTAAAGCTTCTAACCTTTTAGCTATTGCTGCAATTCTGGCATCTGATTCTTTGCCTTCTTCTACCCTATTAACGTTTCCTCTAGTTAGAAGAATTGTTTTCGGGGGTTCCTTGCTATTTTCCCATTGCTGGGTTTTCTCGGCGATTTCATTCAAAAATGTCATCGCCTCATCAACTGTTTGGTTTTCAAACCCACCTGTGCACATAGATTCTACCGTGGTTGTAGTGGAATAATCTAAACCCTCATAAAGGATCTGAACTAACCAAACCTTTTCTAGACCATGATGAGGACATTGGGCTAATAAATCATTGAACCTTTCCAAATACCTATACAAAGATTCTCCCTCATGTTGAGAAAACGTGCAGATTTGCGTCCTAATAGACGATGTTTTGTGCCTAGGGAAAAACTTGTTCAAAAAGGCGAGATGTAAGTTGTTCATATGTTTCGATTGAACCAGAAGCCAAACTATATAGCCACGATTTGGCTTTATCTTTCAAGGAAAAAGGGAATAACCTGAGTTTCAAAGCATCATCATCAAGGTTTCTAATCTTTAAGGTACTACAAATTTCCTCAAAGTCCCTAACATGGAAATAGGGGTTTTCATTTTCTTTCCCTAAGAAGATTGGGAGCAAACTGTAAGGTCCCAGGTTTAAGTTCATAAGTTGCTTCTTTTAGCTAACCCGATACACGAGGGACGAGTAGTCCTAGTCGGGTTCAACAAAGTTTTCAAAGTTGCCATTTCTGGCACTATCGGAATATTAGGGATTGTCTCCTTAAGCGGACGTTCAAAAACGGACTCTTCAAAAAATCGGACTTTCTAAATTGAGGTAATCGAGACGCTTAGAACTACTAGGTTTCTCTTTAACAAATCTACCTAGGGCGTCTCTTTTACGTTCAGGCATGCAAAAGAATAAGGAAGGGGATTCTATGCAATCACAAATCAAGGCCGACTCAACCAAGGCAAACCTAGAGATTTCTAGCAAACAAAAAGCATGATGGCTCCACTTAGATTGTTTCTAGACCAGCTTCTAATCCTTCGAAAGGGAATTCGTTACAATTTAAGCAAACCCCTCGGAATCAATCCGAATCAAAGTAAGTTGAATAGAGGCGAGGGAAGCTCAGTGGAGCTTTGATACCCAAGGCCTCACCGGAATTACAAGGCGGCGCAGTCACGCATTCAACTCACAGAAACCTTCATGAACTTCGAAGTGTGCTTAAAAGAGTAACCAATATTTTTCGAATGACTTTCCTATTAAGCTCGTTACCCTATCGGTCTTGTTCTAGTCAAAATTTTAAGGCTTAGGTTCGCGTAGGTTACGTGTTCCTAAGGCGGGCAAGAAGAAAATGGTGATGAAATCCGAACCCTTATCTTGTATGGCCAGGCCTTGCCCTTTACTAGAAAATTAAAGCAGCCGTATTCAAGTCCTCAACATATATGCAAACGAAGGAGTCCAAAAGAACTCGGCGACGGGGATTCGCGAGTGTTCAGAATCTTACCCCCCGTTCCAGATGGGGGATGAATCGGTTGTAGTCGACTCGGGCCACTGACTCCTATGTCAGTGTACGAACCCAAGGTGCAGAGACAATATCGTAATTGTCCTCCTTCTCTGCAAACAGTTTATGTTTAAGATACCCTTCTTTAGGGTTTAAAAATAATGTCCAAATGTCCAAAAAGTCCAAAAATAAAAAGAAAAATTACAAAAATAATTATAAACCCTAATACAGTTTTCGAAAAACCCTAAAAAAATAAATAAAAATAAAAATAAAATTCTTTCTCTTTTCCTCGTTTCTTTTCGCTTTGTCTTTGACTCCAAGTCTTTAATTATTCACCAAATCTTTGGCTCAGCTTTATTTCCAATCCGAGATCCAAAACCTGTAACCACAAGACAAATACCCAAGAAAACGTAAAATAGAACAAAAGAATAAAAACCTAAAAAAAATAAAAATAAAAATAAATCTAAAACCTAACCTAAACACAAGTCCGCGTCGGCGGCGCCAAAAATTGATGTGGTTTTGAAAGTTGTTGTAAAGTGGTAAGAAAGATGTCGTTCCTCTCAGACTTGTGAAGGATTTTTAGACTTAAATTCAAAACAAAAATAGAAAACTCACTAAAAATTATAGCAAACTCTGACAAAGATATTATCAATATTAAAAGAACACTGAGGCTAAGATTCCACTATTTTCCAATTTCAAAGTGATTTAATCCAATATTTATATTTATGCAATTTTCTCATTCAAGTTGATTCTAAACTATTGCGACAAATAGATTCTCAAAATAACAAGTGTAAATCCGAAGCATAGAATATCAAAAACCTAGGTCCAAGCATGCTCTATCAAAAGAAATAACAATTGTTTAACAAAAATCATTCAAACAATTTTCAATCAAGGCAAATAATCATATAATAATTGCAAATAAATAAATAAAATATACCACTTTTTGTTGGAAAAATAGCTTCCTCTATCACCTCAGCAATGGGGTTTAGATCCTCATATTAATCATGATCTCAAAATATGTGTTTATGGCTCAAAAGATGATTAAAAGGATGAAAAGTAATAACACAGCCGATTTGCAACAGTGTATCGGCGTTATAAAGGAAATGTTACAATGGAACTGTTACAGAAACTGTTGTAAACACTGTTGCTGTGTCGTTGATTTTAAGACCCCTAAAATGACTGTCCTCGATAGCCTTTTGTTCTTGGTGTTCTTCCTTCTACACCAGCAGAACTCGAATTCCTGCAACTCCTCCTGTTGATCTCTGTGGTGTTCTAAAGTTCTCTGAAATTGCTCCAATCCGTTCGTAACCCTTCCTTGACCTCGCAGAAACTTATATATAGCCCACAGTCCCTTAAAACTCGAGTTAAATCTTGTTTATCCTTGCACAGAAAGTCACGGATTTTCCTTCTTTTTCTCTTCTTCCTGCCGACTTAGTTACGCGTTTTTGAGCTTTCCAAATCCTCTAAAACTCTTCCGTGTATAGATGAGAATCTTTGGGAAACTTATCTATGATTTAGTCTCCCTGAAATTCCAAAAATAAACTCCACAGACCCGTAACCTTCATCACCTCTGTTTCGGTCCAACTCGACTATGCAGCCAATTCTGGTCGAACAAAACATCCATACCAGCATTGCATTGACAAAACAGGCCTAGCCCATGAAAATCAACAATTGAATCTCGTTAAAAATGGTCCAAATCATCAACCCTAATTCTGCCATTAACACACCATTTTTTCCCGCCAAAACTCGTTTTAAATTGTTGAAGATGACCTCCCCCTTTCCAGAGTGGGGGTGTGAATAGCAGCTGCCTTGGGTGTCCTGAGGGTGCCCCTTAGTAATTTGGGTACCCCTTATCCGTAGTGAGGGTCCGAATAGTAGGTGTCCTCCGGGCGCAACTTTTCGAGCCGATTTTTCCAAAAATGTTTATTGGCCAAAAATACCTACACACACATAAAACACCATAATAAGTACAAAAATGAGCACTATCAATATAAAGAATCGAGACAAATTAGACACAAAAATGTGTCTATCAGACATGGATTCACACTAGAAAGGTAACACCAACACCTTCAATTGCACATTTCTCTGTTGAAGAAACCTCTGATTCGGAAGAAGAAAAAGAAGATACTTCACCATTCGAGTATTTAAAGGAGGTCAAAGCCCTAACAGAGCTAACACAAAATCCTGAAGAAGATACAAATGCTTTCATCAAAAGGTTTCGTACTCAAGCAAGTCTTATTCCTCCTCATGTGTCCATATCATCAGTTTCTGAATATGCTTATTTGGTTCGAGGGCTCTACTCCACCAACAACTTAGCAATTACAAAATGATATGAATGGATGACCTCGCCTCAGCAATATTTCACCAAATGGTTAAGTTCAGGGCTTCTTCAAATCGAGCATACCATCAAAAGTTTATTGCTGAAAACATATCCAAGCATGACAAACAGTATATCAAATACTCTCCTCTGCATGAGTGTCCATACATACCACAACACAAGAACGCTCCTCCAATCTTTCTGGCTCCTCCGAAAGCGCAAAGAAAGGATAACCAATCCTAAAATGCACAAACCTCGACCTAGCATCAACAAGCGGGGATATGATCAGACAGACTCAAACTTCTCTCTTCTCATGAAGGAGTGATCGAGTTACTAGAATTTTGGGTTCAAGATGGTGCAATCAAATTGTCGTTCATCAGGAGAGAGCCAGCTGAATAAGAAATGAAGAATCCCAGGTTGATCCAGCTTCAACTGGGGACTGAAGGAGTACACAAGAATCCTCTCCCAATCAGAGCCTTTACACTCACTGAACAAGAGGCAGTTCAATCCTTGGTCGAACATGAATTGCTCTGTCTGTCGAAGGCACAAAGGAGAGACATGTTCACAACACTGAAGCACATCGTGTCAAGAAGTCCATTCCGGAAATACTTCTTGAGCCTCCATCCACAGACCAAGAGATGTACGACTGGGGACTGCTTACTACAGCCAATCTCAGAAGAGACGAATTTGGAAGAATGTTGATCGATGCTGGCACCGCCATCAACAACATCTCACTGAAAACCATCAGATCCACAAGCATCACTCGACAAGAATTTACTCATGCTCCTATCTTAATCAGGGACCTTGAAGGAGCGCTCGGAAATACTTATAGTTACACCACTATCAAAGTGAACATAAGTTCAACCTGGATAGAAACCAAGTTTCACATAATCAGGAAGATCATGACATGTCCTTCAGACGAGCGTGGATCCACGCTGAAAATATGGGTACTTACAGAACGCCTTTGGTTACACATCTCTCCAACGAAGAAAGTTCTGATCCAGAAGATTTGACGGACATTCCGTCATCAGAGTACTTGGAGTAACTTCAAACTTTGTCGAGGTTGAAGCAAGAACAAAAGATGCATAGACATTCATCAAGAGGTTCCGCACTCAGGCAAGTCTCATTCCATGTCTATGTCACTTATTTCCTCATAAGCTATCCTAGCATGGGGACTCAATTCTACTAGCAACTCTGCAAGATGTTATGAATGGTAGCTTCATCGAATCAAGCACTGAAATATTCATTACTGAGATGATGTCCAAACATGGCAAAGAAAACTTTGGGCGTTTCTGCAAGTCCATGTGTTCCACAAAATCAGAAAGCTCTGAGGTCTGCACAAGTGTCGAATCCCACTACCGCAACGAAAGAATGCTTAATCAACATAAGAAACTCCAGGGCCGAGATAATCAAACCCCTAAGACATTCGATGCTTAAGGAATATACACTTCAACGCTCAAGCATCTAAGAAGCCAACAAATTGTACTCCCAATCAAAGAGTACAGCTTCAACACATATATCTCGACGATGACACATTGATTCAACACCACGATCAAAGTGTTACTAAACTACAATCGATAAGTCTTCGTTATCCCATGATAAGACTTCTGAAGCAGATGCAACATCATTCGTACCTGGATGGCACTAACTCCTTAAACATACACTCGCAACCTAAGGTGATTCCATGAAACTTCATCAACGGGATTTCTCTACATCACAAGCCCTTACATGATTGAGGAACTTTCTCTCTTCACCAATCATATCCAGTATGAAAATTGCTGATGCTATCTACCGCAACAACATCGACTCACCGACAAAGCCAGTTCATACTAAAGTTATGCTTTCAGGAGCATTCAGGTTGAACTCTCAATACACCTTCATCTTAGGGACGCTCAACTCATCAACTAGTTTGTGAATGTAAAAGGCTCACTGGATGAAGGGGCAAGGATTATATCTATGATCATGGTTCCATCCTTTTCGGTCTTTGGAGCAACTTCAACCATGGTATCAACATCAACAATAATCTCTAGAGGAACACCATCCATGATCTCAGCATCAACAAAGATCTCTGGAGTGTGATCATTCATAGTCTCAGTACCAATGACGGTCTCAGGAGCAACATCCTCATGGCTTCATCAACTAATCATTCTCTGAAGTGTTACACATGAAGTGGATTTCTCTAAGAACCAATGATTCATATCAAGATGTGTAGACCTGATAACATGCTCACATGAAAGTCTTCCCAAATCTGGCACGAATGGTGGGCATAATCCAAAGTCTTCTACAAGATGTTCTCATCACCTCTACAAATGAGATACAACACACTTCAGGTCATGGGTTTGCAAAAACGTACCAATGGGTGAGGAATGGGACAATGTTTCCTCATCGAAAGATGTTCGTCTATGTCTCTTCTAAAACATACCAAAAGGAAGCATTAATCGGACATACGAGCTGAAAGATATGGCCTTTACCGCCAGGACTACGAAACCTGAAAAATTTGTACGGGATTACAAATTGCAAATGTGCACGCTTCGTTGGCGGACCTCTACAACTCCGAATTGAGTGATTCTTCTATCATGTAATAACTCAGTCTCTTAGCTTCAAAAGTTGGGGTCAAGCATCGAATTCCGACGTCATGTGAGGTTCCTACAGCTTCCAGAGCATACAACATGCAAGCAGAAATTCATGGACGAGATTCATAACCTCTACAATCGATCGATGTCCATCAGGTCTTTTCGCTAAGTCCTTCATCAAGGTACCTCCAACTTCTACCACCTGGGTCTTTACATCAATTTTCCACTTGGGTCCTCTATCTAAGTCTTGCGAGAAGAAGAGAAAACGAAAAGGAGAGATTTAACAAAATACTGGGGACGGACGGTCCACTGATCATGACGATCAGTTTCACAGTCCAAGACCCGTGGCACCAGACTATCATATGATAATCATTCTTCATAAAAGGAATTTTACCACGGAACATGCAACCATGGTCATTACACCACCCCCTCTAGAGAGCAACATCACCTATGGTCCCGTGACCCGGGTTTTAGAAGTAATGTTTCTACTACTACTAACAGAAGATGGCGCTGCAAGCACCACCATGCTCATGTATCAATCAAGGGTTCCTGACCTCAAATGAATCGATGACATCAAAATCCCTCACCAACCATTCAAGACGCAAGCGAATGGTCCAAAGACACAACAAGAGTGTTTTACAACAAGCTCGTCTGAGATTATTTTTCAATTTCATGCACAAAGAGGCGAGCTAGGATCAATTGGTGAAGAATCTAGGGATGAGTCATATACCATTCTCTTCGTATGGATGTCTTCTACAACATATCCAAAATTCACAGCAATTGGAGAACCAAGTGAAGGGTTGTGGCCAAAACATTGGACCACATGCCAGCTGAAAATTTTCTGAAGGTCTCATGGAAGTTTACTGTTTCATCAATTTCGACCCCTAAACGTTCTCAAAACTTAAAAGTCTTCTTTACAAAAGTTTGGAAATTTCCTGGGCATAAGGATATATAGGCAGACCGCGAAAATCCGACTTCGGACGAAGATTCTACAGCGTTTCTATTAAAGGCTGAAGTCTGAAATTTTCTGGCTCGACAATGCCGGAATCTCCATTGATAACGCCGCCATCTCCATTTGGTTCGGGATGTCTGGAATTCTCCCATGCCCCAAAGAAGAGTGCGCTTCATCAACATGCTACTTATCTACAATGATTTCTTCCTGGACTCATCAACAATAATTATTACTATTTCATTCAAGGAGATGCCACGATCGCCTGCACGAAAGAGATGCTTACATCGACTTCTTCATCAGTGCTGGATTGTTTAACCGAGAACAAGTTGAAGGCCGTCAATCGACGTGGAAAAAGTCTAAAAGAAGTAACAAACCTTGGTATCGTGATCCTAATTGCACGGGCAAGGAAAGTCATGACACAAGGAGTGATAACAACTCACCAAAGAAACGGCTGGGGACTGCACGTCATTGGCTAACATCCTGTAGTCCTTGGGTTCTCCACTCCCATAGACTTTCTTCCATTTCTGTGGGATCTACATTTATCCAGGATTTCGCTATACGATCATCTCGTGGTAAAGCTAATGAAATAAGCAGAAGTACAACTCAGTATGAAGGATCTCTCACCATCACTCAGAGGTCCCAGGAGTACCATTTCTTAAAGTTTCATCCGTAGAGATGTCATCTTTGAAACACCATCTTTGGAAGTATCATCCTTGGAGTCAGTCATTCTTGCAAAATGGCTATTTCGGCGCATCGTTCATACAAAGCGCAGGATTCGACAAAATAATGAATCATGCAATTAGGATGCTCACATCAGCGTCTACAAAATGGTAACTCTCAACTCTTACCTATTTACGGTTTCACGAACTTAGTGATAATAACGTAAAACTTCAAAAATCTTGCTCGCTCCTTCAAATCTGCAAAGACGAGCAAAATTTATTATTCAAAATCATGACTTGATTTTCATCAAACGTGAACAACCCACGTGAATTTTAACATCCACTGGTTTTTCAAAAATTGGACAAACGTCCATCTTACAATTGTGAAAACTCACTTACGGACATTATTTTACCATGTATAATTGTCTACTTTCAACAGTTGTTCAAAATCAAAACATTGATTTTACAAAATACATATATTTAACGTGAAACTCACGTAAATTTATAAATATATCTATATATTTTTCTCCCTCGCACGAGCATCTGTCTTTGAAGCGAGAGAATATTTTCAAAATTTTGTGAACGCTCACATATCAAAAATAAAATTTTTTCATGAAAGCTCATAGACAAAATTTTATTAACAGACGCACGTCTTTTCAAAAAAAAAAAAAATTTCTCTCATACGAGCATTCACCTTTGGAACGAGAGTTTATTCCATTTTGTGAAATCTCACAAAGTTAAAATTTTGGTTTTCGTGAAAGCTCATAGACAAAATTTTATATCATTAGACTCAGGTCTATTTTGTTTGTTCCTTAAACTAACGAACAAACGATCGTCTATTCCTAAAATAAGGATTTCTTTTTTGGGCCCGGCCCGCGAATCCTAAACGACCAAGGTCCCGTCATCAAGATCAGCGGTTCAACACCAATTTATGCTCATTAGACGATGCTCTATCATGCCACTGGGATCTTCATTCAAGTCATGGTTTGCTCGTACTATTAAAATCCGGTAATGTCTTAACTTACGACTAAGTTCAATTACTTATATTGTTTATGACCGGAAAATCACCATTCAATGCTGACTGAGGAACACGGCTTTCCTCACTAAGCAGGGGACTTAATGTAGATGGTGGATTTTCGACAAAGGCTAAAATCGTAAACCCATACTTATATGTACTCCTGATCCAGCAATCAGACGAGTATTGAGGCTCATGTCTCTTATCGAAAGCATGAAGGCTCATGCCATAGGAATATCTGACTGAGAATACTGTCTCTCGGAGTATATGTAGACATGTAGTCTCCCAGCTGAGGCAACGGCATGTCTCATGAATACTGAGCAATTTCAGCATTTACTTCTATATAGAATCGAAATATTAGACGGCTCCTAGACAGCATGCCAGCTAGTGTAGAGCAATAACGTCTTCAGGATGTAACAATGTTTTCCCTGACTATATGAAAGAAAATATGACGCTTCAACAAGATCATATCACTCAATTTCTGAATAATTAATGCTCCTAGACGATCGTACTAGTATAGAGCCATTAATTAATTATTCTCAGAACCAATAGATTCATTAACTGAATCCCTGGAAAATATTCAATATTTTCATAATATTTCATTACTTCAATTTATGGTTCTTCCCAAAGAGAATTCCATGGGTTAGTAATAAATATTCAACACACGAGCATCTGAGCTACCTCTGAGTAAGCCCCGACTCAAATGGTGAAAGTATACTCAACGATGGTGCACTAACAATCACTGTACGAACAAGTATTTCAAAATACGACGAGACGATGAACCTATGCAAAATAGGAAGGAAAATAATAAATAATTAAAAATTGACCAAGGTGCTGGGAGCATGGGCCTACTGACCGGCCGGACGTGTCGTGGTCAATCCCACGCCAGTTTCATATTTTTATCATATTTTTTGTTATTTTCGCTGATTTCATGAAAAACCTTTCATTTGAACAAATATCCTTTGTTTTGAGGAAACTCCTCAGTTTCATGGTGTTTTCTTCGCACTGAGGAAATAATATAAAATTATGGAAAATATTGTGGGGCCCGTGATTGTTGGCCAACCGGCCATGCCTTGATCCGGCCGTCCCCACACCTCATGGTCCTCATTATTTTATTATTATTTCCCTGATCTCATGATATTTCTTTGATCCCATGAAAAATAATATACATTAAGAAAACCCGTGGGACCAGGACATAGCCGGCCGGTCATACCCTAGCTAGCCCCACATGTTTTATTTTATCATTACTATATTTTTTGTTTCCTTAATCCCATGAAATTCCTTGATTTCATGATACTTCCTTCAAATTATGAAAAGTCTTTCAAAATTATGAAAATCCTTTCAAATCATGAAATAATACATAAAATAAGGGAAAACTCACGGGACCGGGCCATAGCCGGCCAACCATGCTCAAGCCGGTCCCACACGCCCTTATTTTATTATTATTAATATTTTTGTTTCCTTCATCTCATGGAAACTCCTTGATTTCAACAAAACTCCTTGGTTTTAACAAACTCCTTGGTTTTATGATATTTCCCTAAAATCATGAAAACATAATAAAATTAGGAAAAATACCATGGGACCGGCCCCTTGAATTCTTCATGAGTTTTACTCTCGGGCTTTTTTCACCTCCCGAATGAGCTTAAAACCTAATGGTGGGTTTGTTTGCAGAATTCACCGTTTTCGGGAATTTATAATTCCATGGGATTATAAATTCTGGGATTCATGTAAATTCCTTGTGTGTTTGGTAACTGAATTAAAATTCCTAGGATTTATAGAGTTTTCTTGTATTAAAGTCTTTATACCGTTTGGCATTGCCCTCAAATCTTAAAATTTCATATATATATGGGATTTAGAGTTAAAAAAAGTGGGTCCATAAATCCCTTGACAAGTTTCCCAGCAAATCTTAGGGGGGAGGGGTCGGACTCCATATGGAGGATTTGCTGGAAAACTGAATCCCGTAGGAAACATGATTCCAAGGATTCGGGCAACCAAACATACAGAAGGAAACGTAATTCTACCAAATCCCCCTGACCCATAAATTCCTCCCTTAAAATTCTACATCCAAACCCACCATAAATTATTCCCGCGATAGGAGATAGGAAATTCTTTTTCGTACAGAATGGAGGGGCGGACCATCAGAATCCGAGTCCGTATGAGAATTCTACATCGATTATACTAAAGGGCGCTAATTAGGGTTTCAACCAATCTGGGGATTGCTCAAACGATCAATATTTGATCCCGTGACCACCCAGGGCCGGTTTCATGACCCCTTGGTCGGTCCCTCACCTCTTCATAATTAATTAGGTTTTATCACCTAAGGTTCAGACGAGCATTTTCAAATAAATGATTAAACCAGCATTTAATCATTCTTTCATCAAAAAATCACCAACTCTTCAAGAGGCCTTGGTATTTGCTCACATGAGCATACAAGAGTTATATGATCGACCCACGGTCCCATGAAGCCATCCCTCCTTCATTCCATGGTTAATTTTCAAATAAATCATCAATTGATAATAATTATAATTAGGGTTTCTGAGTCCAAGGATCATAATTCCAGATTCAAACGCTAATAATTTTATTACGATCTCATGATCAGTATTCTTATTAATTATACTCGGTTCAACTACCAGTATTTTAATTAATATTTTATTTTGGTCACGCTACCAATAATTTATCAGATGAGCAGTACTTGCTCAGAATATTGGTTCAACTATCAATATTCAATAGTCCATCGAACGAGCAATATTTGCTCACGTTAACTTATTCACATATCATATCTCTGTCTCAACAGACATGTTCAATTCATGAGTCTCAGAATATTTACAAACCACGTTCGACTCAACAATACACGGACTCATCGTCCCATGAAATCATGAAGTCAACAACTGACTAACTAAATACACGTCTTCCTTGCAGACTCCACAATCACACGAGATATCAATCGTGTTACATGGGGGGATATTAACTAGGGTTTTGGTCTGGCGGTCTACGGCATGTGTATTAATACACACGATGGAATGTGAGCAAGTCGTGCAATCAGTTGGAGGAGTTAACAAAGTAGTGGATGAAAAATCAACCAAGTCTCCGCACGATGAGCAACTGGTTTCAAACACGATTTCCATTTCCCCACTCTTTGATTCCATCAACTGTCACACTTCATGGGATCATGGTGTCTATAATTCCATCAATATAAATAAGTCTCTGAATGATGATTGAAAGAACAACGATTTTACATCTCACAGACAACACGAAATCAACAACTCATTAATTGAGCAATTACTCTCAACTGAGCAATCATTCAGAACTTATCTTATTCAGAATTCACAACACACCTATAATCTTTGATTACCATTGATTCCACACATTTCTCAACTTCCTCCTACAGATCGACCCGTCCTCTCTTTTGACCGAATTTACTCTGGAACGGCCATTGTCTTGGTTTAGGCCGGAGTACTACAGATTGATCTCTCGAATTCAAAGCACTCCCTTCTTGCAGTGCATCTGTGTGAGGTTGAACATTTCGCTCGGTCCAAGGAATCTCCTCCGCACGGTCGTCTCGTCGATTTCGTAAAAACCAGCAAATCGTTTTGCCCCATCTACAAAGGGATGGTTATTTCTCTCTCAACTTTTAAGGATGAGATTGTGTTCATATATGTGTCTAACTTCTTATGACTAGTGTGCAGAATCTCTATGTCTTCTTAGTGCGTTGGATGCTATCATTTCGGAGAACTTGTAAGTTGGAAACGTAGGTTTTGTGGGTATATCTCTGGTAAACCCTCACAAGACTATAACTCGTCCACTAGGGACACCTAGGGGTTTAAAGGCCTGTTGCACATGCTAAGTGCAATCGTGTCCTCAACGACTAGGAGTTGTTGTAATTTAGTTTAGTTTGCTCGAGGACTAGCAAAAGGCAAGTGTTGGGGAATTTGATAAGTGCGTATTTCACATATATTTGGTGTCAATTCTATGCTAGTATTTGTTGATTTTCTTGCAAATTACTGTGTATTACGCTTGTTTTCTCTTATTTGTGTTTTATTAGGTGAATCGTCCAAAAGAAGTGAATTGGCACTTAATTGTGTAATAAAAGAAACTAGCTACAAGTGGAGAAGGGCCAAAGACCAAGTGGAGCTCGTTCAAGTACAAGATTTCTACTTTTCATCTCGAAAGAATGAAATCATTCCGAGTTTGTATGAAGAAGTTATGAGCAAAATAAGAGCTTGGAAGTATAAAAGGGCAAAATGGTCATTTTATGGAAGTGCTATTGGTACCCCCTCGTACGTTAAGGGGTATCCATTCTGCTAAGGGGCAGTGGATTTCAAAGGAACTGCTAAACGCAATCACGTATTTTACAAGGGGAAGGTTGGAATTCACTGTTAATGACACCCACATTTATGCTCGGGGACATAACATCTTCCTTCTGCATTCACGAGACTACCAGTGAGGTTTTCTTCCAATCCATGGGCAGCGATGATAAAAAATGGTCGAGGGGTTCTACTCGTGGTTAATGGTGATGTTTCTGCCAATATTGATCGGATATTGATGTTGATGATCATTATGAATATATAAAAGGAGCATAGAGTCGTGATGGTGTTGAGCTGTTGTTCCTGTCGATGGTCGAAGTTGTTGTGTAGAGAAATCCTGACCGAGACAACATAGAAGATGGGTTTGCTGAGGTTAACAGGATGGAAGAGGTGGAGAAATCGATAGGGTGTTTGCTGTCATGTCTTGGCAAAAGACAGTGACGCTGATGATCGTGATGATGAGAAGTATGTAACGGAGATGCTCGTTGGTCGAAAGAGCTTGGCAGAGAAAGAAATGGCATGCTGCCATTGTTGTCGGAGAATAGCTCTTGCTGGGAAACAGAGCTTGGTTGATGTTGCTGATGGAGTTTAGATGGTGATTCTGAGTGTAACGTTGCTGCCATTGTTGGTGACAAGCTCGAGTCCGTAGTCATTGGTGATGGGTTTAAGTTCTGTCTCAACTATGAAGAAAAGGAGAAGTCACTGATGTTTGCTGCCATCAGTGATGAGCATTGATGATGAAGTGTGAGAAGAACTCGAGATGCAGCTGATAATGGTGATCGTAATGCAAGGTCAGGGACGTGATTGGAGCTGTGACAGTGATTACGCAGTGGTGGTGGTTGTTGGCCGGACATGGTGATAATGGCTGCTGCCATTTAAGGTGCAGTTCGATTAAGAAGATGGAGTAGATACTCAGGATTGTGATGTTGTTATCAAATGCTTCCATTGGCAGTGATGAACCTCTGCCATTTTCGAGAAAAGAAGATGGGTCACTGGTAAAACAAGTTAAGAAGGAGACTGCTAGTATTGATGATCCGATGGAGATGCTGTTGGCATCGAGGAGTTTTGCTTGAGAACAAAACACAGAAGATGCTGCTCGAGAATATCAATGGAAGTGGTGCTCGAGTCTACTGCGATGATCAGAGATGGCCAATGAGTTTTCTGGCAGCGATGACGACGAAGTTTGGAGGAGATGTATGTGAACCAATGATGCTTCCATTATCGATGGGTTGAGCTCGGGACAAAACAGAGAGTGTTTCTGATATTGTGATAATTCGAGCTGTGCGTTGGGAGCGATGATGAATCGAGAAACCAGCAATGAGCCGAAGATACAGTTTGGAAAGAGTGTTGTTGTCGTGATTATTGTGGACTCTGTAGAAGATTTGAGAGGATATTTCCGCGTCAAAGATAAACTAGAATCATTAGTACGCGTCTATAGAGGTTGGGTAATCTCTGGAAACAAGTTAACTTGAGCGAGAATTCAGATTTGGATAAGTTCCAGGAGCTAGAAAACAGCCACCGACTGGTGCTTTTGCCGTCGATTTTCAAGATGAATGGTGAAGATTAAAGCCTGTTTTAGGGTTTGTATCGGCTAAGGAGAGCTTGTAGATTATCAGATTCGAATTTCCAGGGAATGAAAACTATAAATAGAGGGTCGAATAACCTCAGAAAGCATCTTCTCACCATAGTTTTCACGCCCATTACCTGTTCGCAGAAAGTCCCAAGAGAAAAACAGAAGCTTTAGGAGCTCAACTTAGGAAGCAGTAGCTAAAGATCTTCAATAACTATAGCGGCAGCTGATGTAATTTTATATAGTGGTAAATAAGGTTATCGTTCACTCGGACTTGATGAGATTGATTTTAAGAATTAATAAAAGAAAATAAAAGAAAAATATATACAAATATTGTCACAGGATGAAGAGATGTGCTGGGACTCAGGATTTGGCCAAACTCATAACAAAAGGTTCAAATATTAATTCTTTTAACAATTATCGCTCTACAAATAAAAACATGGACTCTTATTTTTGCCAAGATAGATCCTCAAAAGATTGGTTGTAAATCCTAAGCATGATGTATCAAAACATTTAAGCTAAGCATACCTCATCAAATTAAATGACAACCAATTAATTCAAATCATATTTCAATTAAAATTAATGCAAAAGTCTTAAAAAGAATTAAATAATTTTACCCATGTATGAAATTCGTCTTCCTCCGTCGTCTCAGTAATGGGGTCTAGCTCATCATGTTGGAAACACGCTCAAAATATGATTTTATTGCTCAAAGGTGCTTACAAGAGGTGAAAATGGAATAAATATTGAAAACCGAGTTTGTAACAATTATATTTGTTACAAACCAAACTGTTACAGAGAACGATATATATGATGTGTCGCTGGCACTGTTCCAAAACGACTGTCTCCTGAACTACGACCCTCGGTTGTGAGTCGTTATCACTGTAAGCTTGAACGATCACGCATGTGGGTCTTATGTTCTTCGTGTTCTTCCTATGCAGCGGCAGAAGAGTTTTCTCTGCAACTCGATTCTCGCCTCTGTTCTCGTCCCAACTCTCCCTGTCGTCCTTCTACTCGACCCCAGCAACTTATATATACTCGACAGGACCAAAGATTACTCCAAAATATCTTCCCATTACTCGGCAGTCAATGATATTATTCTCGGGATATATTCTTTCTCTTTTTGTAGCAGCACGCGTCTGTATCAATCCAACCTTCCTTATTCATCTATTTCACGCTCCTTCAGATACCGGGCTCTATCCAAACACGAGCGAGAAACGTGTAATCCCGTGAATATCTCTTCCGGCGTATGTGTGCCCTATTTTCTCCTCGCGAGTTATCTAGACAATTTTAACCGAAACAATCAACCATACCACGCCTGTTACGCTCAGTCAAGCATCCCATGAAATTTTTGCCATTGAATCGCACTATAACCCCTCCAAATGACGAACTGAAAATCTGCCAGTAGTGTGAATATTTTCCCGCCAAAACCAAAATTCAAAATGGTGAAGATGGTGTGCCCTGATCCAAAACACGGGCGCCTTTAACATCTGGGATGCCATGAGGTGCCCATTAACCAACATAAGGGTGCCTTTATCACTTTTCTCCGGAGGTCCAAAAAGCACTTTTCGAGCAACTTTTTCCACACAAGTGTATTTCTCCAAAAATACCTACACAAACATAAAAACACCAAAATTAGTACAAAAATCGAGACTAATAATAGAGACACTGAGGACAATTCAGACACAAAAATGTGTCTAACAAATACCCCCAAACTTATTATTTGCTTGTCCTCGAGCAAAACTTAAAAAAAAAAAAAAAACCGAGTTAATCTCGGGAGGCCAAAGGTGTACCCACAAAACCTTTACTCCAGACCCTAGCTATCTACGCAGAACCTTGGAAGGCACTAAAGAATCTCCTTGGTTGGCATACTTATTGACTACAGGAGGAAGTACCCTGATGCGAAATTCCAATTGTTGTACACGAGTTTGCACTCAAGCATACTAAAATTCATATAAAGTGACAGAGCTCTACTCGAGATAGTTTCCGGACATCATAAACCTGAGTCAACCAATCACATGGATAGATTAAGAAGATGGATGTAGAAAAACGTGGATGGTGTTGACTAAGGTGAACCTATCCTAATGGACCGAGATATCTGTCCGGACTAATATCAACACACCGGCATATACAAGGGAACCAATGGTCGATAATCCTAACTCTAGGTCAACTCAACTGGCATATACAAGGGTAACAGTGGTCGACTTTATTGTGTTTATTCCGGTTTGTCTAGTGGTCTTGTCTTTTTTTTTTTTTTTTTTTTTTTGTATCTCAATCACTCTATTTCACCCTAGCAATGGTAAAAAGAAAAAGAAAAAGAAGTGATCAGGATTCTTTCGATGTTTCCATCACGAGGATATGGCGAAACTACCATGTTTTCTTTTCTAACACCTGAGCTCTGTGCTTTTATGAATAGACTCTTCTAGATGTTTCCATCTAATCAGATTGGTTCCTCAACTCCTACAACCAAAATGCTTCAATCCACTTAGATTGGTTAGTGCCATCCTTAATAAGCATAAAT
Organism: Papaver armeniacum; assembly: GCA_023531295.1. NCBI lineage: Eukaryota > Viridiplantae > Streptophyta > Magnoliopsida > Ranunculales > Papaveraceae > Papaver > Papaver armeniacum. The sequence continues at coordinate 483 of JAJJWW010015944.1, read as the reverse complement.
TTCTAAGCTCTGGAGTTTAACAATGCAACTAAAATGTTTCTCCCATACCCCCGAACTTAAATCTAACATTGTCCTCAATGTTCTAAAGATAAAATTAAAAGCATGAACAAGGAGAAACTGTTACCATTTGAAGTAAAAGAGTTAAGGAAAGATATTACTGTGTCACATGAATATTGGGTTACCTCCCAAGAAGTGCTAAGTTTAAAGTCTTCAGCCATACTAAGAAAGGATTAGTCACCTTATAAAATCATAAAGTAATAGCCGGAATTTCCGTGGGTCATCAAAACCAAATAGAGCTATCACAAGTAAAAGGAATCTCCAACCTGCCAAGAAAAGCACACCCTTGTATAGTTTCCTGTTTAAGACAACTACATCTAGCTGTGGTTCAGGTTCAGGTTTGTAGGATCAGAATATCGCGACATCATTATCTTGCGAGATCAATAAACGACAGCATTGCGAAGGTGTCGCAGGGAAATAATATAA
>JAJJWW010015943.1:0-60836 GCA_023531295.1 Papaver armeniacum | reverse complement strand
GAGTAAGTCGTGCAAGTAGTTGAGGGATTTAGCAAAGTAGTAGGTGGATAATTAACCAAGTCTCCACACGACCTAGAACTGGTTAAACCACGATTTCCCACTTTCCCACTCTTTCACTCGAGCAACCGTCACACTTATTGGAGATCAATGTGTTTACTATTCTGGCAATATAAATAAGTCTCTAAATCCACGATTGAATAACAGAATAATTCTGATCCGAGCAATCACTCTCAAGAATTCAATCAATCGACCAGAACTTATTCGAACTCAGCAGTTCATAGAAAACTTGCAGAAACCTTAAACACATTCACAATCCTTGATCATCATTGATCTCACATACTTCTCAGCTTCCCTCCTACTGATCAACCCTCATCCCTCTTTGGGACCGAATTGACTCTGGAACGGCCATTTTCTTGGTTTAGGCCCGAGTCTTACAGATTGATCTCTCGAACTCAAAACACTCCCGTGCAGTGCATCAGTTTGAGGTTAGGCAGTTTGCTCGGTTGAGGAGTCTCCGTTCACACGGTCGTCTCTCCATTCCCTAAAAAACCAGCAAATCATTTTTCCCCATCAACAAACCATACTATTTCAAATGACTCAAATGAAACTAGTTAAAGAGTTATTCAATTGATATATTCTCAAAGAAGTATACAAGAACACAATCGAAGCAAAATCGGTTTGTTTCACTCGAATCATTTCATGAACATTATAGCCACGGTTTGCAAAGAATGCATTCCTTAATATATAAATGTATCAGTTCATGAACAACCCGATTTTAGAACTTTAACCACTCAAGTATGTAAACGGGTATGCATACTTAAGTAGCCGGTATGAGTATGGGTTCACTAGTATGCGTACGTGTACGCATACCATAGTACACTTCCAAAACCCAACAGAAATTCTCGGACCTATACCTTACGCGAGTATGCGTACAGGTATGTGTACTTGGTACACGGAATTTCACAACTACAAGTACGTATACGGGTATGCATACTCTAGTTCCGGTCATGGATCACATACATGCAAGAATGCATACTATGTTCATAATCCAATAGTTCTAAACTCTATTTAAATAATTGAAACTTTCTTAGAGGATGACAATAGCCGTTTTCACACACTATTAGCATCAAAGCAATTTTCAAGTTATTGAAATAATCATAACGAAACATTCCAAGTCTACACCAAATGATTGTATCACACAAACCATGTAAGATGTTACTCGACATTTTTCACATGATCATCTTTTGACTTTTGTCAAGAATATAAGATTAACTTGGTTGAAGCGAAAGCTTACCAACACATATTTCGAGAAATATGTAAGCGAGTTAATCTCAGCTCGAAATCTCAAATGTGCATAATCGACAACTATATAGTAATACGAATTTTGTCTCAATATATAAGATAGAGTAGAAATAGACTTTCCAAGTGATAGATGAGTTTTAGTCTCCACATACCTTTTGTTGATGAAGTTCCACAAGCTCTCCTTAGTAGTTCTTCGTCTTCAATTGATGAATGACTTGAAGTCTAATGCTCAACTACACAATCTATCCTAGTCCTAGACATCACTATAAGTAGATTAGAAATCAAGACTTATAGTTTTGATCACTAACATTTACAAACAAGCTTGAGATAGCAACGCTTGCGAGTTCGACCGAGCAGTGCTCTAACAATCTCCCCCTTTGTAAATTTTAGTGACAAAACTATCAATACATATGGATTACAAAATAAATAACTTTTTAGTGACCAAACAATGCTAGCACTAGCAATAGTGGTGGTGCTCCAGTCACTGTTCCCGTTTCCAACAGCGGCGCTACTGATACTACCTCTCAAATCAACAATACCAGTGTCCATGCTGAAACCAACATTGGTATAGGCAACAATCCTCTCTTCGGCCGAGCTCCTAAAGAAATCAGATAATATACACCTACCATTGCCGATCTCATGAAGGTTCGGGAAATTCTTTCCAAGGATCAGACAGACATGGCGGCAACACAGAAAGACATGTGCACCTATCTCAAGACTCAGACAGACAAGCTATCGTCTAAGCAAACTTAGCCCCAACGCTAGTCAGACAAAGGAAGAGCTAAGGAAACATCCTCAACTGTTGATCCCGAAATCTCCCAAATCCACATCGTGGAAGATGATGAAGTCTGCAATAACCCACCAGCAAGGGAATCAACAAGTTTCATCACTCGAGAAGATTTTGAGCGCTTTCTAGAGGATCGTGGAAAAGACAAGACATCATCTGTTCATCGTCACCAACCTCCATGGTACAAAAATATCGCACCAAGAAGCATTACCAGTTGGGGAGATTGATTAATGCTTTCTGCAGAAAGTACTTCTTCGTTTCAGAACAGGTCACCCTCTCAGACCTGGGAAGAATGTTTCAGGGGAACAATGAACATCCCAATGATTACGTGAAAAGGTTCAGAGTCCAAGATTTGTCATGATCTGATTGTCACTGAACAACAACTCGTAGACTTGTGCATCAATGGAATGACCCCGTTCTACAGAGCTTTACTAGAAAATCTCTGATTCCAGACTTTCTCAGAACTTCATGAAGCATCCAAACGATCAGCGACTACTGCACCTGCTTTACTGGAAAGAGAAAAGTCTGCAAAGGTCAAGAAACCTCGAAGCAGCCGACGCCTAGTCAACAATCAGTACAATCTCCAACCTTTAACAAACGTTGTTGCTGAAAGGAATGAAAGGACCCGGCATCAACGAATGGGGAAATGATCAAACGGGGACTCAAACTTCCCTCTTCCCATTGCAGAAATGATCGAGTTACTGGAAGTTTAGGTTCAATATGATGCAATCAAATTAATGTTCATCAGGAGAGAGCCAACTGAAGAAAAATGGAGAATCCCAGGTACTGTCACCTTTATAGATTCATCAATCATCCTACAAGTGACTGTAATATTTTGAAGCACATCTTTAAAGAAAAGGTTGATCCACAATAGCTTCAACTGGGGACTGAAAGAGTACACATGACCCTCTCCAAATCAAGACCTACACTCTCTCTGAATAACATATCAAAGAGGCAGTTCAATCCTTGGTCGAACATACATGTGAATTGCTCTATCTGTCGAAGGCACAAATGAGAGACATGTTCACAACACTGAATCACATCGTGTCAGGAAGTCCATTCCGGAAATACTTCCTGAGCCTCCAGCTACATACAAAGAGATGTATGACTGGGGACTGCTTACCACAGTCAATCTCAAAGGAAATGAATTTGGGAGAACGTTGATCGATGCTGGCACCACTATCAACATTATTCCCTGAAAACCCTCAGATCCGCAGGCATCACTCGACAAGAAGATACTCGTGATCCCATCTCAATCAAAGACCTTGAAGGAACGCTCGGAAATACTTATGGCTACATCACTCTCAAAGTCAACATAAGTTAAACCTGTACAGAAACCAAGTTTCACATAATCAGGAAGATCCATGATATGACATGGTCTTCAGACGAGTGTGGATCCACGCTGAAAAGATGACTACTGAAAAAGCGTCTTTAGTTGCACATCTCTCTAACGGAGAAAGTTCTGATCCAGAAGATTTGGCGGACGTTCCATCATTAGAGCACTTGAAAGAATTTCGAACTTCGACAAGGTTGAAGCAAGAACCTACAAAGGATGCATAGATGTTTATCAAGAGATTCTGCACTCAGGCAAGTCTCATTCCTTCCATGTCTATGTCATTTATTTCCTCACATGTTATCCTAGCATGGGGACTCAATTCTGCTAGCGTCTCTGCTATTGCAAAACGTTATGAATGGGTAGCTTCACCACATTAATATTTACCAAGTGGTTGAATCTGACACTTCTCTGAATCGAGCATCATACTGAGACATTCATTACTGAGGTGATGTCCAAGCATGGCAAAAAAAAATTTAGGCGTTTCTCCATAGCCTGGCATGATTAGTTGCGTGAGATCGATATTCTCTATATTTCTCTTTGAGATTTATATTGATTGAGTGTGAATCTATACTTGACTATTTCGGTAGTTAAAGTTAGATTGATCTAACCCGACAAAGGAGTTTATTATATTAAACATAAGAGCCTTTGTCAACGACTCATCTATATCTTGTAGCAAAGATTTATTAGAGTGGTTACCAAACATATTGTTCCTTTGCTGTTTGGAATACGATTCAAAGGACTTGTTATTCACGTGCGTGACTCTAGAAGTCGAAGGCGTAGGGATTCTGAGGAACTAAGTAGCTAGGGGTAGTCTGATTGGTCTCAACTACAAGAAGTTGGTTTAGATTTTGTATAGCGGCTTAATTCTTAGAGTATTCAAAACTAGACTAGGTCCCGGGTTTTTCTGCATTTGCGGTTTCCTCGTTAACAAAATCTTGTTGTGTCTTTTACTTTGATTTCCGCATTATAATTGTTTATTATAATAAAGTAAAATACACATACGTTAACTCCGTTATACTTGATAGTGACCCTATAGAGTTTGGTTATTACCGAACATATTATTAAGTAGCACACTTTGATTGTCGCATCGTCTCGATCTTGTATCCATAGTCAACCACAAAAGTTATCTTGTTGTCGTATTGTCTCGATCTCGTATCCATAGAGGATCACACAAAGTGTGAATACCGAAGTTGTTGTATTGTCTCGACTTTGTCCATAGACGATCACACTTGGAAAGATGACTTATAGGTTGAAACAAAAAGATTGTGGTGTATTTGGGTACCCTCGTCTTTTCATTTCTAGACTTAGATGGTGATTCATGATTCATGAGATGTACGCATTTCATGTGGATGGCGTTATCATTTGAGACTGGAGTCATCCTATCATCTTCTTCTCCATTGAGTGAGACGAGGTTAGGATGACATATGTTTTAGGTTATTCTAACGTTATTTTTGTAGATCATCTTGGCGGTGATCTTTTGTTCGAGGGAATGATAATGGGGTGATCTTCTGCTGTGTCTTGTATGTAAAAGATGTTTATCATACTTTTTCAGTAAAATTTGTGTAACATGTTAGTGGTTACTTGAATGTTATGTTTGTTTCCATTGGGCACCCCTTTCTGGGATGATGTGCTCACCCAATTCCCACTTTCAGTTTCAGAGACATATCAAGTTGTGCACGTGGCGATGGTTGTTCGAGTTTTGGAAGCTCCGAGGAGTTGAGTCCGAATAGTTGGTTAGCTTTTTCTATGTTTATTTTGTGTTTATATTCTAATTGAAAACCAACTCACTATTGAATATGTATCATTTGAGAGGAGTTCATGTAATGTATTTCAGAGTGGGTTTAGATTTGGGTTAATCTTTGTTTAGAACTTCTAAATTAATTCTTAAATAGATGATTTAGATCCTTAATGCCTCAGATTGTAGTATGATTTCTTAGATTTATAAGTAGCTGGATTTTGGGGCGCTACAACCCTATACGGATCAGACCATTATTGTTTAGCCACGGCCTTGCAACACAAGTTGTCCCTTCGAGGATGAAATACGTAGAGTGCTTGATCCCTTTAGAGTATAAAAGGGTATGTAGGCGTCCGCAATGAGTTGCAGCATTGCCGGTCCAGCACTTTGTCGCTTATATTATTTAATTTCGAAATGATTGTGACATGTTGGCCTTTCATATCATCTGGATTAGTATTGCGACGCAAGAGATGATCGTGGCCAAACTTGATGAGGAAAGTTGCATTCCATTCATTGGATGCTCATATTTCCTATCAAGGCATTTAGTGTAGGCATGTACCGAAGGCGCATTGCGCAAGTAGCGGAGCTTGCATAAGCCTAATAAAAGTACGAGCATTAGCCTGATTAATGCACCCTTGACACGAGCAAGATCAGTGAATGCCTTCAGCAGTTCCGAAGCTAAGTAAGGAAGATGGAATTAGGCCCTCGATGGCATATGTGCAAGTTCAAGGCATGTAATATGCCTAGAAAGAACTTGAAAGCCAGTGATGCATTAAATAATGTATCGGCATTAGCCTCTATGGATTTAAACCCTTTGCAGAACAAGGGTAAGTTGGAACGGTGTGGAAGCAAAGTTAAAGGCAACATGCTTGTTGGGCATGCTTATAAATGCTAATGAACGTGCATTTGCCTGGCGTAAGAAAAAGTTTTAAGGCACAATTAGTAGCATCAGAATGACGCATCGGGAAGTTATGGCATACCCACCCTGGCGCGCTAGGCGTAATTTTTCGGTCTGTCATAATTGGTATCAGAGCAAGTTCCGAGATAACTTTAAGGACTATATGGGAATGGCTTATCAACGAGTATTTCCTTGAAAGGAAATTCTAAGTTGGAGAGTAGGCCAACTTTTACGCGGAAAGGAACTTTTAACTGTTACGCTAGTTACTTTGCGAACCGAGTTGAGCTTATATGAGTACTATGAGTTTGCCGGTCCTAAATGGCGATCCACTTGAAGATTGTAATCCGGAAGATTGTATAGAACGGTAGGCACATAATGGGACTGATCATCCCTGCACGTTAGCAACTGGCCAACGATGTATGTTGTCAGGCCGGCTTGCACCCCACTTACGAGTGGCAACCCGAGTGTCCATCTGGGACGGTAGACAACTGGATCTTGTTCCACACAGTACTACAAAAATAAGTGGCCTCTTGCGTTATACTCGTGCCAAATCTTTGGCACTAACCTTGTGAACTTTGGGATTCCTAAGGGTGTAGTATGGGATGCTCGCTTAGGATACCGTGTTGAGATATCTTCTTGGCGACTGGCAAAATTGATATTCTTGGTAACATTTTGGGGTCTTTTTGGATTCATGAGTATGCAATATGGCACGTTTGCTCAGAATGTCCTAATTGATGTTCCATGACAAACTGAAGAAACCTTGTGGAATTTTTGAGCATTTGTTATGAGACTTTTGATCATGAATCCAAAACGAAGAGTTCATCCACAATAATTTTGATTTGAATTTCGGGGACAAAATTCTTTAAAGGGGTGAATGATGTAACACTCCGTGTTTTTAGCATGGCGCATGCTCAAATATGCGACATGACTTGAGATGAAGCTTTATCTCAAGTTTTTGTTGCATAAGAGGTACATTGTCCTAATGCCAATATTGCGCTAACTATGGCGCATTGTGAAGACATATTGGCCAAAGGCCAATATCGCATTAAAATAGCGCATTATGTTGGGCATATAGGCCTAGGGCCAATATTGCACCATTAATGGTGCGTTACTTGATTTATGTTGTCCAAGAGCCAATGTCGCATCATCATGATGCATTAGGCCAGTTGGGAGGATGGCATTGAGAAAAGTGTCGCTAACATAATACATTACGCATGTTATTGGCACATCGCCAATATAACATCACAATGATGCATTAGGCCAGAGCAGGCTGACCGAGGAAATGTACAACCATCATGGATGGACATTGGAGTTGGCTTTTGGGGCAAATTTGGAAATACAACCATTATGGTTGTAAATATTGGAATTATCCTATGGGCCAGAATGAAAACACGGACATCATAGCCGGTTATTCAGAGATACATGGAAACAACCATGAATAGTGAAGCAAGCAACTCAAAGATGTGACTTGGTGAATGTCAAACTTGTCCCCGGTTTAAGTTGTAAAAATGTCCTTAGTATATAGGGAGGGGTACTTGGTTGAAGGTGCATATGCGGACTATGCACAAGTAAGCTTCATAGCTTAGATGAAAGAGCATAAATGATGCTTATGCCTCATTTATAGCCGCGTAGCCTTTCCAACAGAGCATATGATGCGAAATAATCATTATTCCATGACGCATACTGAGTTATGCGCAATCTTTATGCATTTTGATGGAACGGCCTAAACGGACCATGCCATTATTGCTTGGCCACGGCCTTGCAGCACAAGTTGGCTATTGTTGTTGTCCCTTTGAGGATGAACTATGGTTAATGTTTGATCCCTTTAGAGTATGGAACGGTACATAGGCAAACACAATGAGTTGCTACATTGTCGGTCCAGCACTTTGTCGCTCATATCATCTAGTTTCAAGACGATTGCGAAATGTTGGCCTTTCATATCATCAGGCTCAGTATTGCGATGCAAAAGATGATTGTGGCCAAACTTGCAAGTAATTGAGCTTGCATAATCCTAAGAAAAGTACAACATTAGTCCGATTGATGCACCCTTGGCACGAGCAATATCAGCGCATGCTTTTAGCAGTGCCGAAGCTAAGTAAGGAAGATGACATTATGCCTTTGATGGCCTATGTTCAAGGCATATACTATGCCTAGAAAGGACTTGAAAGCCGATTATGCATGAAATAATGTATCGGCATTAGCCTCTATGGCATTAAACCCTTTGCAGAACAAGGGTAAGTTGGAACGGTGTGGAAGCTAAGTTAAAGGCGACATGCTTTCTAGGCACACTTGCAAAGGAAAATGAACGTGCATTTTCCTGGCATAAAAAGAAGTTTTAAGGCCCGGTTAGTAGCATCAGAGTGGCGCATCTAGGAGTTATGTCTTGTGCGCCCTGGCACGCTAGGCGTAATTTTATAGTCTATCACATCACTGGTTTAGGTTCGTAAACCTCCTCAAACTTTGAGTTTTCATCCTTGCATTTGTTAATTTATACTGCAATTTTGGTACATAATCCTTATCGGGTGAATCTTGAATAAACCCAAGCTGTCGCATTACACTCACCGGATTATACATTGAAAATTCGGTATGGTAAAACAAAGGGCCATGGTAATATACAACATATTGCATTCCGTCAACTTTATCTTCCTTATACGGATTAAAGATTACATCTTGGGATGTCATGTTGTCTATTTTTACACATGTCTAGCAACACCTCCTTGTGATCCTTCTCCTGACACCTACTGAACAAGTATCGGGTTCCTCTTGGTTTATCATTGGTTCATGCCTTGTCCACTTAGACGTCTTCGTTGTCTTTGAACAATGAAGGAGGATGATTGTAAATCCACATCTATACAAATATCAAACCAATAAATCAAGTGTTCATCATACAAAAAGATTGAATAAAATAAATATACATCCAACAAATAAATATGATCTTCAATTACCTGGAGTAGAGCCAAATTACCGTTAACTTGAGAAGTTCGTTCTCTAGAAGCCTTTGTTAGATATCCATTCAAGTGTGCTACTATGGCAGTCCCCCACGAGTACCTCCTCACCTCTTCCAAATGATGCAAAAGATAGAGATAATTGGCGCTGACCCGGTTTCCTTTGCTATCGAGAAAGATGACCGAACGAAGGACTACATCAAATATGCGACCGCCGTAGCTCGAACTTCATCATCAGATAGAGGACCGTTGTTTTCTTCTTTCAGTTTGGACCCAACATACATGTCCATAAATTTCACAAGATAAAATTATCTCTTCGGATACTTTGACTACATCAAATATGTGGCCGCCGTAGCACGTACTTCATCATCAGATAGAGGACCATTGTTTTCTTATTTCAATTTGGACCCGACATACATGTCCGTAAATTTCACAAGATAAAACTTTCTCTTCGGATATTTTCATACATCGTCTTCTATGTATCCCATCCAGAAAACTCCTTGGTTAATTCATTGATTTTAGTCCAAGGAAGCTTGTTTTTGAATTTGTCTCTGGTTGATTTTCCTTCGAGTTGGAGCCCTAAAATCCGTTCTGCATCATCAAGAGTCAATGTCATCTCGCCAAAAGGGAATTCAAAGGTATCGACTTCACCATAAAACCTCTCACAAAAGCAAGATGTTTTGACCTTGTCATACACAATCACATCCAGTACGACAAGATACAAACTAGAGTTTTCTACAATCTCTCTAACTCTTGGATATTCTTCTTACAGTGGCCAATATTCCTTTTTTACATATGAAGAGTAGCGTCTAAAAAGACGTATGACATTCTTATGATCCTACAAAATAGACACAAGATACCTTATTCAAAAAATACAATCACAAACAAATTAACAACTACTTAAATAATAAGTGAAGTTTTTAGATTGTTACGACGGTCTCATAAATGGTACGAGTCCACGAGTCGAGATATCCAAATAGAACTTTTTTGCCATCTTTTGGTTCTCCTCTCGCTTTCCCATTACGAAGACATTCCAACTACAAGTGTTGGGGGTTGTTGGGGATTGGGGATGCCCCGCGTTAGGTTGAATTGGGACTTTTTCCTTGCCCTTATCCTTCCTCTTTTCCACGACCACCTCCTCCTCCTCTTCCTCCTCACCACCACCACCATTATTTCAACGATCAATTGATTTCGAAAAGAAATTTTTTTTGAGAGAGTTGTTAGGTTTAGAGAGGGGAGTAGAGATGAATTTTGATTTTTATATTTTGGAATTGAAGTGAACCTGGGATGATGGGTTGAGGGTTAATAGGAATTTAGGTTTCATTATTATGGAAGGGTAAAATTGTACCACTACCACTTGGAACCCCCTATAATTTTTCAGAGTGTGCGTAGACATCCAGTATCCCCCAATTAAACGAGGAATGTCATTTTTATTGGATTTTGGACCATGGAAAAAAAAATATGTGTGTAATCGGACGTTACTACTACTATTACATGATTTTGGCATACATGATTCTGTTTACTTAGATTTTGCTATCGAAAAGTAGTCACCTACGGTTAATCCCGTTGCATTTACTTTATGTCGTCGTGGAACTTCAGGTGTAACTAGAAGCATTATCTATTAGGAAACAAAAACTACCATTGGAATGAATCAACTAGACAACAAGATAATAGGTTTAGAGCACCCTCCTATTCCTAAAGATGACTTTAGAGAACCTGTCAGAGTAGTATATGTTTGTGACTTTATGATGTACAATCCAAGAAGGTGGAATATCCCGCTGATAAAGGAAATATTTCCCCAGTACACTGCAACTCTGATCATTAACATGTATTTGAGTCAGCAAGGTAGTGACACTTTAGTATGGGAACCGAACAACACAGGTAAATTTTCAGTTAAATCGGCATACAAAGTCTTAATGTCACAATCATATCAGCATTTTCAACAGCAACAGATAGTCCAAAAGCCAACATGGAAAAGCCTTGATTAAAGACCCTCACAAGATAAAGCTCTTTATCTAGAAATGTTCTTAAGACATTGTCCCAACAAGAGTGAAGGTAGATATAAAAGAGATATAGAAACCACTTGCCCTCACTGTCACTCTGAGCAAGAAACTCTAGAACACCTGATTATTAAGTGTGACTACGCAAGATCTGTCTAGCTTCTCTTGAATGTTAATACTCATAATGTTCAAACAAGTCAAATTACAGTTCAAGCTTGGGTAGATAGCTAGTTTTCTCAGGATTCAGAGAGTGGTGACAATACTATTTTCTTGATGACAACAGCTTGGTACATATGAAAGAACAGGTGTGACAAAATCTTTAGAAACAAAAAACCAAATAAGTTCACGACAGTAAAGAAGATTCATAGTATGGTGCAATCTCTTACAAAGTCTGGAAATCAGAATACTACTTCCTCTGCCAAAACTTTAGATACTAAATGGAGTCCCCCACCTTGGAATTGCATAAAGATTAATAAATATAGATGCTTCTTATGATGATAGCAAATATGGTATTTGACTAATAGCTCGTAATCATTCAGGAAGTTGCCAGGGCATCAGAGGGAGATTCTGCTATTGAGGACTAGATGCTGAACATACGGAGTGCTTGGCTTTTCAAAGAAACAGTTTTATGGGCCAAGTCCCTCAATCTTAACTATGTTATATTTGAATCGGATTGTCTTAATGTAGCAAAATCTATCACAGATGCTACCCCTTATGTAAATTGGTGGAGTCAGGGGATTGTAGAAGAAATAAAGGATCTCTTGTCTAGTATATGTATGAGGCAGGTCAGTCATGTTAAGAGAACAGACAACAATATAGATCATATTCTGGATAACAAGGCTAAAACTGAAAGAGCTTCTTTTGTTTTTTGGAATACCATCCCTGGTTGGTTTGCTGATGTTGTAAGGGATGAAGAAGTTAGCCTGGTGTTATGTAATTCCATCTAAGTAATATATTCTCTTTTGTTTCAAAAAAAGAAGAAAAAAAAACGGTTTTCTTTGATCAAACCAGTTCTACCCAAATCCTTCATCTTCGTTTCTTGTCTCATCTTCTTCCCCTCTTTCTAAGCTTTTGTTTGACATCCTAAGTTTGGCATTTGTTAGGTGTTGTCATTCAAAAAGCTGTTGGGGCTCAGCTTGTTGTTAGACTCCCTTCCAATTTCTTGCCACTTGATATTGTATCTGACAGTTTATTTTGATTAATATAAGCATGCATTGGCCTTTTTTCAATAATAAAAAAAAAAACTAGACGGCAAATGCTACGTTATTTTTGGGTTATATTTCTAAATCTCCCCCAGTGGAAAACACCGGACATAATTCGTTAATAAACAGTTACAGTTAGTGAAATACACGGAAACGTTGAGCTAAAAGCTAATGCGACACACATCAAAAGCACTCAAATCATGAAAAATTTGAAAGAAAAAAGTCCAAGAATTATAAGCCGCCCACCTAGGTAGATGCCTAATGAAGGCCTAGTAAAACAAATAACATCAAATCAAGTGGAACCCCATGCATCTTTTGTGTTGTTAATCACTCCAGTTGTTTGTCTTTCAATGAACGAAAAATCACTTTCTTTCTCTTTCACTTTCCTAATCCTTGTTTATAATACTATTCTCTTATAAACCAACAGAAATGGAAGGACGAAAAGCACTGAGAAATATTGCATTATTCTTGTTAATCTCAATGTAATCCTACAAAAATAATAATATTGTAGAATGCTATTCTTTCTATTGTGATAATGGAAGTAATAATCAAATAATTTTGGGACCACTTAAGTGGAGATGATGAGATGAGGCATAACATTCCAAAATACTAAATGTCAAAAAAGTAAAGCCCACTGCCTACCCATTTTTAAAAAAACTTTATAAAGTATGGATCCCTATATACTAATTCCATTATGGAATATAATCTATCAATCCAAAAGGTACAAAACAGGTCAAGAAGAATAAGTTTGGAGAGAAGGGAAAGGAAATGATGGTTAGGAGGAAATTGGAAAGAAAAAACAAAAAGAAATGGGTAGATATGCCTATCCAGCAATGTAAAAGTGGTTTAGAAATGGGGAGTTGGGAAGCCATCTCCAGAGTTGAGTGGTTGGAGCCTTGGAGGTGAGGGAGGTTAGACCCCTTCCATTCTCTCTCTCTATGGGTGAACTCTCTCTTAGGCTAACCCCTATGGGCTAAATTGGACCGCTAGATTTGCCAAAAAGTGTTGCAAATCATGAAAAATGTGTGGGAAAAAAGTTAACACTCAATCTGACTACTTCTATCTCCTAGCATTTGCTCGCAGTCCAACTATCAGCGAGATTGAAACGCTGAATAGTGCGGCGCTCAAAAAGTGCTCAAAACGCCGAATGGTTCGGCGCTCAAAAAAATCACAAAAATCTAACGGCTGAGATTTAAACGCCGAATGGTTCGGCGCTCAAAAAGTAACTAAAAAGCCGAATGGTTCGGCGCTCACAGATGACGTGGATGGCCAATCTAGCAGCTAGATATCTAGCCCATAAGACTTAGGAGGTTGCCTAGGCTGACGTGGATGGTCAATCTAGCAGCTAGATATCTAGCCCATAGGACTAAGCCTATAGTCCGTCTAGCAACCAGAAGCAGAAACGCTTCTACTTCTGAGGAAGTATTTTGGAAGGTGGAAATAAAAAAAGAGTTTTCTACACCTCTAACTTTTCTTTTGCTTCTAGAAGTCATCCTGCAATTAGATATCTGTAACACCTCTAAAAAAACCTTTGGAACTAAAATTCCAAGTTGCGAGAAAAAAAAAAAATGGAGGTAGGAACCAGTTGCTTCCTGCTAACCTTCCAAGTTGGGAGCCTTGGAGGCAAAGGGTTTGACTTCTCCCATTCTACTGAAGTAGAGGGTGGATTTCCAAAAGTGTTGCCTTTAAGAGCAGGCTAGAAAGTCATCTGGAAGTAATACTGCCACCTGTTATCAAAATTAAATGAGAAAAAAATGAACCTGAAAGTCCCAAAGGGCCAAGGCCATTGAAATGCAACCCAGGTAGTTTGTTTGTTTCCTTAGTTGCTTGTTTTAGGTAATCATGGAGAAGCATGGACAATGCAGCCAAAAATGAAGACAGAATGAATGAACACAAAAGAGAATGCATTATGAACAATATACTATAATTATTAGTCATTAGATTTTCAAATTTGAAATTTGTATACAATCCTTTCTTTTCAGTTTATAATGGTGAACCAAGTTGTCACTCAGGTCCCCCATCTCAACTCATTACAGATAGCTTTGCTTGGGGGTCTTATTAGTAAAAAGACCCTCCCAACTTCTTCTAATTACTGGACCTATTTGAATATTATATAAAAAATATTTATATATGAGCAGGAATTTTTGCTTCCTGCTCAGTTTTTCTCTTCCTTTTTTTTCTTCTGGAAACAACAAAGTAATTTAAAAAATATTAATAAAAATTTAAAAAATGGCAAGGAAACTGTTAGGCTAGACGATCAGAGCAAGACGGCAGCGGCACTTGTTATTATTGTTGTTGGTGGTGGCGTTGTTAAGCCACCATCTGCTCCTGCTCCATGTACAATTGCTCCATATATGGTGAGAGCATATCCATACCCCCACTGTTAAGATGATACTGCTTCTGCATCTGAATTTGCTGTTCCTCCAAGCTAAACCGCCTGTTGGGTGATCCGGATTGTTGTGGTGCATCCTTCACTAGGGATTGCACCCACGACACATCAGGCTCATCTCCAGGGTGAGCCAGAGAGGCCATGGTCTCTGGGGGAGATCCCATCGAAGTATTGTTGGTTCTGAATCCGAAGGACGCAGACTTTCTGAGTTTGTTCAGTTCTTCTCCTTGAACACCCCAGTCCAATTTCCCAGTAGGGGATCCCCAATCTGAAAATGTACTGGTTGACATGGCGGATGAACCCATGAGCCCAGGATGACGATTCATTGCGCTGCGGTCAATGAAGCTCTGACTCCTTTGCTTTGCAAAGGCAGCAGACCTCGAACTCATGGCTGCAACTGCAGTCGACTCGAGGCCGAAGGACGGGGACCTTACAGGAGACGAAGAGAGGTTGCCTGGGTAACTAGAACGAAGCTGCTGCTGCTGGTGGTTCATGTTCTGACGTATCTGAATTCCAGTAGGAGAATTAACCTGAGATGATGACCCATTTTTAATAGATAAACCTTGTAACTGAGACAGTAAAGAATGATCTAGAGACCCAAACACATCTTCTAGGTTGGTGGGTTTCACACCACCAAGCCTACCACCAGATGAGGCAGCCATAGCTGCAGCAGTAGCCATGGTATTATTCCAGTTTGCCTGAGATGAGAGATTCGACATCTCATCCATCATCTGCTGCTGCTGTTGCTGCTGCTGTTGTTGATGATGGTAAGGACTTAAACCAAGCATATCCATGTCTAATTCCATATCTCGGGCACTCATCGCGGTCTTCAACCTACTACCAGGAAGCTGCAAGGTGGGTGGAATTAGATTGGACTGATTCTGCCACAGCCCACCTCCCATGGGAGAAGAGCTGGCTGCTAAAGGTGACATGGGAGGGGTTGAGTTAGAGTGCATCATAGCCGAAGGAGACCCAAGTGCCAGTGGGCTCATATTCGACATGTCCAACGGAGAAAGGTTAACGCCAGACGATCTAGGAGATGGTACAGCAGACCCTGTTGACGCATAAAGAGGGCGAAGCTCCTCAGGTTTGTGAGCAAAGAAGCAGACCCTTCGGGTGCATCCTGTCTCGTCCTTACAGAGCCTAGTTCGGTACTGAGCTGGGTGCAACCAACACTCGAAAACTCCATGTGCATACTCGCAACCATCACCTTGTCTGCAAGTACCCTTCCGGAATTCCGGGCAAGGTACACAGCTGTAGTGGAATTTCCGTGGGTCACGACGTCGTGCGTTCTCTCCTGGATGAACAAACGGGCACTCAGTCCAATCATGAGAGTACGCCCTTGAACAAGGCTTCACCTTGAAAGTATACATCCTGAACTCATCTGTTCCGTAAATCCCGTTCTTTATATCAGGCAAAGTTAGATCAACTGGATACTCTTTCTTGTCACTCCCCTCTTTGTGACCAATCAACTGCTGGAACTCTTCCGGTTGATCAACTACGTCATCAGAAGGAATCCATTCTTCAATAAAATTATCACCGTTACTCCCTTTCAGCATCATCTCAAGTGCTTTCTTCCTCATAACACAAGACGGCCTTAAACCCGGAGCAATCAAATCACCAGGTTTGTTTCCTTTGGCATCGACTGAATTACGGTCTGCAGAGTTATCAAGCAAAAACTTAACAATCTCAGGAGAAGTCTTCGACCCACCAGCAGCTGCGCAATGAAGTGCAGTCGTCCCATCGGAACCACATGCCTGGTTAACATCAACAGTACCAATCGACAAAATAAACTTCAAGACATCAGTGCTACCGTACATGGCTGCAATCATAAGAGGAGTCCTTTCCTCAAGACCCATCTTTCTAGAACCAATAACTCTACCATACCACAGACTTGCTTCATTAACATCACAACCCTCTACTTCAACTGAATTTTTGAAGGCAATTACATCATCTGAAGCAGCTAATTCAAGCAGAGCTGAACAATTTGGGAAAAATCCCTCCTTTTGATTACCTTCCATGAAGGAGGACTCGGTTGGTGTTGTTTTTCTTTTCGAACCACTGCACATGGAAGATGACCCTTTAATTTCTTCTTCTTCTACACAATCAATCAATCGCTTTCTGCAGAATTTAGTGGAAACAAAATTCAGCACCTCAATTATCACGAAACAAGAATAAAAGACGGAACTTTCGGTGATCTAAAGATTCTAAATTCACTATTACAAAAACATAAGAAAGATCTTCAAGAAAGAATTGGTCTATTTAAGGTTCGTTTCTAGAAAAGTTTGCCGTCATCCAAATTAAGAAATAAATAATTAGTCTAATTACAGTCAAATTTTTGACAATACGATTTCAACCTTTACAGCAAATTAAACCCTAACTTGCACGCAATCTCCAAACAATTAAACCTTAAAGCTCCACTAATTCAACATCAAAAAAACTAAATTACCTGAATATCAAGTCGATTTCTTAACAGAAATTTTCAATCTTTTGAAATTTTCAATCTTTTCAATAAAAACCTAAACTCACACTCAATCAAATAACCTTAAATTCAAAATCCAAACAATCAATTCTACACTCAATACAAATCCATAAAAAAATCCTCCAAAAATTAAAATTAAAGTCTTTTATTTTATTTTTTTGACGAAAAGAAAAAATCAAATATACACAGAACCCACAACCTTAAACACAAAACCCAATCAAGAAAATCGTCAAAATCAAACCGTTATTAAAAACCCACACTAAATTCATCTCAATTAAGAAGAAGAAGAAGAAGACAGAAGAATAAGATCAAATAAAGGAAACATACCTTATCAGAAAATCTTGAAGTTATTATTAGAGTAAAGAATTCAGAGACAGTGAGCTGAGCTGAAGAGAGAAGAAGAATGAGAGAATTTAAGAAGGAGAACTCAAGAATCTAAAACCCGGAGCTCCCTCCTTTTGAAGTAACACGAGTGGAAAGGAAAAGCAGACGAAAGTGAAAGAAGGGGGGCAAAGGCTCCTCTTTCTTTCCTACTTCTTTCGTTTTTCTCCAGTCAAAAAGCAAATGACTTTCTCCCTCTCCAAATGAAATTCAAATGAACCTTGAAATGAAATTTCATCTCTAAATTCAGTGTGGGCCCCACAAAATTTTCGAAATATTAATAATAATATCTAACCGGGTGAGCCGGTAGGAAAAAGAACGTGTCAATTTCAAAATATTTGGAGCGACATGAAAAAGTGGTAACCGGTTAAAGATTCGGAACCTGTAATAATCCGTCTTCTTCTTTTTTCTTCTAGAGTGGTTGATGTCACCATATTTGCTGCGTCAGCAATCTCCACTGAATAATAACTGTTTATTTTAATGATTATTTATTTCATGGTATTATAATTAATGATCTCGAGAAATAAATAAAAGAAATGGATTGTTATTATATCGATAAGGTCAAATTTCGCACGCGTCTCCATCTGTCTTCTTAGTTTGGTCAAGAAAACACGACGTTTAATTGTTTTTGTTTAGCTGGTGACTCGATTGTTCAGGGTGTTGATAAGAAATAGCCTTGGACTGAGATCAAGTATTATTACGACTGGATTGAATTCAAGAAAATTAGTCATAGCAATCTCCCCAAAATTCAAACATCGCGACATTATAATTATAAGATTATTACAGGGACTATTTTTCGTCGAGGGAATAACATATCTAGAAGTAATTAGAATGTGGATGTTCCTGGTTGCGGTGGGATATATTCTATTTTTTGATTTAACTTGGGCATCCGTAGATAAACTCCTAACAAAGTATCCGCATTTCCAGTTTGGAAGACTAATCGTGAAGAAATGTTTAACGATCTAGAAAAAACCACGATGATTTAGAATATGTTGACAAGTCTCCTTATTCCCTTCCTCTTTGATTTATTTCACGAAGAAAATGTCTAAAGGAAAAAGGTAAAAATTTGATTTAGGGGACTAGATGACATAAGTCATAGTGCTATATAGATTTCCACTATGCACATTTGATATTTCGAAATATTTGAGTTTAACTCGCTTACATATTTCTCGAAATATGTGTTGGTAAAAAACCACGATTTTAGAATATGCTTCAACCAAGTTCATCTTATATTCTTGACGAAAGTCAAAAGATGATCATGTGAAAATCGCCGAGTAACATCTTACATGGTTTGTGTTGGGAGATATATATATTTAAAAACATTGTTTTGTAATATTATATCAAACTTAGAGAAATAGTGTGGTGGTATTATTTTGGGCTCCCACACTAGACTTGGGTTCAAGTCTCCCACCATACATTTGTGTAGGTATATTATATATATCTATATTATTTATCAAAAGTCCGGGAGAGCGGGGCCTTAGGGTCTTGGGAGGTCTGGTGATTTGAAAATAACTTTTTGCAAATTTGACTTTTGGTTTTCAAAAACGTTTTAAGGAAATTATTCTCTAATTAATTTTCATTAATTTTGGTATTATATTATGCCCGTTTTCTGACGGTTACGGAAGATTAATTTTGGGTAATTAATCAGAATTTATTTCTATTAAAACTTAATTGATTCTCTTAAGCCATTAAAAAGGTTTGGTTTTACGAAAAAGAGAACATGATCTGTTTTCGTGTGATTCTGAGCAAGTGTTAGAGAGAGTATATGTTAGTTTGATTTCTCATAGTGCAGAGAAATCGAACAAGAGAGTATCAGCTGTTTTATCCCATAGGGTTTTCGACAAGAATCGACTGTTAGCACACAATCAAGAGGCAGAGTCGCGAAACACCTTAAAGATAGCGACCTAGTCCGCGACTCAGCTGTTTGAGATTTATTTTTGTGTGAATTTTTTCATTGTTTCCAACAATTTGTGTGATACAATCATTTGGTGTAGACTTGGAATGTTTCGTTATGATTATTTCAATAACTTGAAAATTGCTTTGATGCTAATAGTGTGTGAAAACGGCTATTGTCATCCTCTAAGAAAGTTTTAATGATTGAAATGGAGTTTAGAATACTTAACCAACATTGGATTATAAACATGTTATGCACTCTTGCATATATATGATCCAAGTCCGGGAACCATAGTATGCATACCCGTATGCGTACCTGTTGGTTTGAGAAGTCTGGGAACCTAAGTATACGTACTCGGACGCATACTGACGTAAGGTTTAGGTCCGGAAAATTCTGTTGGGTTTGGAGGTGTGTGTACCCGTTCGCATACTGGCGAAAACCAAACTTGGTCCGGCTACTTAAGTATGCGTACCCGTTAGCATACTTGAGTGGTTAAAGTTTTAAAATCGGTTGGGACATGAACTAATACATTTATATAATAAGGAATGCATTCTTTGCAAATCGTGGCTATAAAGTTCATAAATTGATTCGAGTGAATCAAACCGATTTTGCTTCAATTGTATTCTTGTATACTTCTATGAGAATATTGCAATTGAACAACTCTATAACTAGTTTCATTTGAGTCATCTGAACTAGTTATGGTTAAGATGAATAAGGTTGATATGAGGGTGTTCATATAGCTAACCTCGGTTAACTACTGTTGAGCCAACATAGTGTACACATTTAGGTAAGGTTACTCAAACCTAAATGAAGGTACATTTCATTTGTGTATAACAAGCTAAGTTCTATCTAACGGTTGAAAGATATTAGCTTGAGTCTAATCAGGTTTTCATCTAACGTTGATATTGAATGCTTTGTTACCAAGGTAACTTGGATTGCAAACCCTGATTTGAAAACTATATAAAGGAGAACTCTAGCAACTGGGAAACTGAATCCCCACACCTCCTGTGTGATACTAGTTACGTACTAGAGTCGATTCTCCTTTAACCTTAGGTTTTTCATGAAACCCTGTAGGTTAACGACTTGAAGACTTCATTGGGATTGTGAAGCCAAACCCAACTATTTTATCTGTAGTTGCGTGTTCTGATCTTACTTCTTCTATCGTGATTGCGTATTATCTTTGCTAAGATTTGCTTGAGATTTATCTCCGATAGGTAAGATTAAAAATAGTCACAAACATCTTCGTCTCATCGTTTGTGATTCCACAATATCTTGTTTCGCTACCACACGATTAAGATTATTGTGAGGTGATTGATAATACTAGGCTATTCTTTGGGAATATAAGTCTGGTTTATCAATTGGTTCCTGTGCACCTTGATTTATCAAAAGACGGTACAAAACTCATAGGTATTTTTGTGGGAGACATATTTATCTATTCCAATAAACTTTTCTGTGTGAGACAAATTTGTTTATTAAGTCATCGACTTTGGGTTGTAGCAACTCTTGGTTGTGGGTGAGATCAGCTAAGGGAATCAAGTGCGTAGAATCCTGCTGGGATTCAGAGACGTAAGGAACGCAACTGTACCTTGATCAGTGTGAGATTGATTAGGGCTCGACTACATTCCAGTCCGAAGTTCATTGGTAGTAGGCTAGTGTCTGTAGCGGCTTAATACAGTGTGGTGTTCAAAGCTGGACTAGGTCCCGGGGTTTTTCTGCATTTGGGGTTTTCCTCATTAACAAAATTCTGGTGTATGTGTTATTTCTTTTCCGCATTATATTTTGTTATATAATAGAAATATCACAGGTTGTGCGTAGTTTAATCAATTAGATAATCTAACCTTCGGTTGTTGATATAAATTGATTGACACTTGAACATTGGTCTTTGGTACCGTTCAAGTTGTTTCACATAATAATCAGGCTCACGGATTTCTATATGTTTGATTTGCTGATTACATTGTGAAACAAAGATACAACTCTTGGATATATTTCCATTGATTGAGTCTGACTGTCTAGTTGATTCTCTTGGAATTATATTGGAGTTGTCCATACATATTGCTAAGCGAAAATATTGGGTGAGGTTGTTAGACCCCCGCTTTTTCAAATATATTAGTGGACAACATTTTCCGTATCAAAATCAGCTAGTGTAGACTTATTATCTGCATACAATATATGTATCTGAGCAGGTACAATTATCATTACAATTCTCCCACATAAACTGGATAATAAGCTAAAATCATTCAAAAATTCGGACTTCTTACAATCTCAAACATGCAACAGTTAAGCAATTTATATGTTGGACTAAACTTCTGAACTTGGGCCTAGATGACTTTAGGCAGTGGTCCTCATTGCAGTTTGCAAGTTGCTCTTTGTTTTTTAAGTTTTACAGGTGGTGTCTTCTTTTGTTGACACTCTTTGTTCTCTTAGAATTTTCTTTGTATTCTTAGTTTCTATGAGCTTTTCGCTCTTGGTTTTTGTATTCGTCCGCCCACGACTTGTGTGCATTTTAATCTATCCTCTTTGATCGATCAAAAAAAAAACTTTTAACTTCGGTGTGTTTCTTATATAGTCTTTCAAATCAGGGTTGCTTACAATCAAAGCTAAGATATCTTGGTAACAAAGCAATTAATATCCACAGTTAGATGAACTCCTGATTTAAGATTCAAACTAAGTTTGCTTAGAAAATAAGCAATCAATCTCCATCGTTAGATGGTTTAGCTTGATACACACAAATGAAATATACCTATATTTAGATCTGGATGAACTGTACCTAAACGTGAAGAACAAGTTGGCTCAATAATAGTTAACCAAAGTTAGCCATATGAACACTTTTAGCTTAGCTATATTCATCTAACACTTCTAGACTCAAACTGATAATCAATCAATCATGATAGATAATCAAATGTATTTAAATGTGTTTTTAAAAGAGTTTTTCAAATGTTCACTATCTCATAGAAATATCCATGAAGCATTTGAAACATATTCGGCTCGGTTTGTAAGTGTACAAAGTACTTATACAAGAACCAATTTATGAACATAATGCCACGGTTTGCAAACCGAGTTCGTATACCTTAAAGCATTAACAATCCTGGGACTTTAGTTCGAAAACAAACCTGAATTCATGAGAATAGAAAATAGTTAGCATACAAAGTATGTGAACAGGTTGTCATACTTACCGATTTTAGAACTGTTGATGGTGGATTTTCATTTAAGGCTAAAATTGTAAAGGCTAAAATTATGCGCATCTTGCAAAAGATAAAGCCATTAATAAGTGATGAATACTTCTTCACTTTACTAATTCACCTAGAATGGAGCATGTAGCAACAATCCCAGTATTTTGTGAATTAAATACACGAAATTCATCCAGGTTGGAGCATGTGGAAACAATCCCATATACTCTGTGAATTTACAGCATTATTAATGCATGACCAGCCTTGTATTTCTTGTACTCATTACCGATGTGGCATGACGACTGAGTGTTGTTCTCAGCAGAACAACACGAACCTCCAAGCATTAATAATGAAGTATGTACGAAATACCCATACGGGCTACAACTCTCGGTGTGTTATACTAGCCCGATTGAGCATACATCTCTCGGTGTGTTATACTAGCCCGATTGAGCATATTTGAATCTGGACTGTCCATATCAGTCTCAGAAATGATCACGACCATCCAACTTCACCAGCATGATTGGATGGCTTAGATTGAATCCATGACCCCAAGCAGGTATTGGAATATTCACCACCAACCCAACGCGGGCCCCGCATGGTCGGCCTCCCCAAAAGGGTGGCATAGCTTGCCAAACCGTCCAAGCCAAATCAGTATGGACGAAAAACCCTAAATTAGGGTTTGCGGCACATTACATGTATCGCAAAACAGTCTCAACCATCCATCTTCGCAGGCATAGATGGAAGGTGTAGATATAGATTCAAAGGGCCCAGAGCAGTCAACACAAATACCGTGGGCCCGCCTCCATACATGACTGATCGGTCCGGACCAACTATAGTTAGTCGTTCAAGTTCGTGCGCCCAAACAAGGCATGACGCACGGCCAATGAAACCTTAATTAGGGTTTGAACATCACGAGCGTCCATCTTCTCCTGCACGAATGAAGGGTCCAGGATTAGACTAAGCAGGTCCGGTGCGTATCAACATGACCACCGTGGGCCCATCTATCTCCACACCCGATCGGCCAAGGCATATCATGCCTGGTTGCCTCGATCCGCACGCCCAAACTAGGCGTGGTCACACCTCCCAATTGCAAACTAATCTCGACCACTCAACTTTGCCGGACAAATTGAGTGGCTTATATCACGTTTCTATGGGATATTAAGGTATGGACATGTACACCAGCTCGCCGTCTATATACCAGACTAATCGGCCAAGACCGACCAAGCTTGGTCGTCTTGAAACGCGCGCCCAAAGTTGGCATGATGCGCGGCTTTTGCGGCACCAGATTTTTGTTGCAAATTGATCTCGACCACTCAACTTCTCCGGACAAGTTGAGTGGCCCAGATCACACTTTCACGAGACAATGAGGTATGGGCGCCTATACCGTCATGCCGTATACACACATGCACGATCGGCCCTGCCAAAATCGTATCCCAAACTTGGATTCGACCAAGCTGGAGAGTGATGCTTGCGCACCTCTTCAAAAACCCTAATTCCACTAATGGTCGCAGATGAGTGTCTCAAAGATCATCTCGTCCGTCCAACTTCACCAGCTTGGCTATACATCCCTGGTCAGGAGTTAATTGGTCAGTGAGGCGTCATGGTGATCACCACCCGTCACTTTACCACACCATGTGGTCGGCCAAGGGAGGACTTGCTTGCACAACCTCCAAACCATCACATGAAGTAGGCTGGACATGAGGCTATTTTGAGACGCTCAAACAACGATGCTTCATACATGCTGAATATACTTGATGCAGTACATGCATAGAATACACACGATACTTCACAAGTATCGACTTCCTAAATAACTTAGTTATTTAATCTAGCATTACATGCTACTTTTTGTGGGTCCCACGATCCACACACTCGAGACATCAATCATGTCACAAACTGGGGGATACATATTGGGGTATTGGTCTGGCGGTTTACAGCGTGTAGCGCACAACGCGCCATCAAAAGAACGTGTCAGGAAGTCATGGACGGTTAGTGATAATGGGAGAAGTGGGCAAGACTGGTCGTGTGATACCAACACACAACTCCACTACTCCATCACTCCACTTTCTCCACTTCCCACGAGATACGAGGGTTAGGCTTAAAGACTTGTATAAAATAGGTTCTCCTCCCTATTTTCCAAACAGAGAAACAAGGCAAGTCAAGACAACAGAGGCAAGTGTTGATACAATCGTATTCAAACACCAGAACTGATAGCTTACATCCTGCAAGCCAGTTCAGCTTTCTGATACAAGTCATACACAGCCAACACCTTCACAATCTCAACACCTTCTTCGCTTCCCTCCCTAAGATCAACCCCATCTCCTACACTTTGTGACCGAAGCAAATCTGGAACGGCCATTTCTTGGTTTAGGCCATAGTTGTACAGATTGATTTCTCGAATCACAAGCAATCCCGTGCAGTGCATTTGTTTAGGGTCTAGATTCATTTCTCATCCACACACCCCAAATTACCAAAACCGGCAGAAATAGTTTTCACCCATAAACAATTGGCGACCACAATGGGAGGTTGATCTCTCGGTTGCAAAAAATTGAATTCTCAATTTTTTGGTTTTCATCTCGCGATGTATCCTCTCCCGGAAACCACAGGTGGTTCAGATATCATGGGAAGTGTAGCTAGAATGCTGGAGGATGTCTTGGCAAATCAAGCCGGTATCGCTAGAAGACAGAGCGAAACATTCCGCCTTTTGAATGATATAACAAACAATTACAAGAAGGGTCGGCAGGCATCTACTCGAACAAGACAAGAAACGTTGAATCCTTAGCCAGGAGTCACACCTTTACCAGTAGAGATGCAGAAAGAGCGCGTAATCACAGGGGACTCAGGAGAGACGAACAACATGGTCCAGCCGATAACGAAGACTCGAGGCAACTCCACAGAGGAAAAGACTTGTCTAGGGTACCACAACGTCTGCTGGATAAAGAAAGGGAGCCTGCAGCTTATGGAGCCCTGCTAGAATATTTATATCTCAAGACTCTTGTCGAAGCCTGGAAGACTGTCCAATCCGCATCGACCTTTCAACTAAGTGAAGAAATGCTATAGGAAGGAGAGATCAATCAAGGAACGCGTGAGTACAAAGGATGGGAATGTTCAATTCGACCACTCAGCAGTGATATTACGACACCTTCCACACCCCGTCACCCAGGCAAGCGATCCGCGGATATGATGGCACTCACAAGTCTTCCAACTTCATCTCCGAAATGTGCTTCACATCAAAGCCATGTAGAGACACCACAACGCCCACAAACGCAGGAAAGGCTAGACTCGAAGTACCTACACTTTCCGTTCCCGATGAAAAAGATTTTGGAGTTGCTGGAGGCGTGGGTACAAAACTGAGAGGTGGAGTTACCTCATGTATGGCGTCCACCTACTGATCAAGAAGTAATGGACCCGAGGTATTGTCATTTCCACCGGTTCCTTCACCACCCTACCAGTGAATGCAATGCTTTGAAACGCATTGTTCAGAAGAAGCTTGATTCAGATGGATAGCTTTCCTTCTCTAAGAGATTAATGCGGACGATTTCCTTAGAGAGGCTACTTCGGTTTGATACAAGTGAGGCTTCAAAAGCAAGTAAGTTCTATTCAACAATTTTACAAGAAAGATAGTTTTAGAATTCACTGGGGACTTGACATCCCACACATGGAGAAAGAAGCTCAATGATCAAACACCATGTTTGTTTCCCTTCATACTTCCCTTTTACGCGATATTTGCAATTTCATATGATATGTGCAATCATTCATGACCAAGATGCAAATTCCATTTAAAATAATCTCTTTTAAAAAAGTCGTTCACAAAACAATCTCAAAATAAACCAATTCAATTACCGAAAGTCAAATTATGAAAAGAAATCCTCACTATCACTCAAAAAGAAAAGCATCTAAAGACAAGTAGGTGGCGCGAATCCTTCAAGGAAAGTCTTTCAAGAAGAACTCGTCCTTCAGGCAAGAGTGACTTTCATCCTTTGAAGTACAACCTGCTTGACTTCAACTCCATAGACAACTTTTCAACCTCTTCTTCCCGGCGAGTAACACGATCTGCGAAACGGACTTCATCTTGTAATTTTTGGAGCTCCTGAATCTCGGAGAACCCTTTGAAGAACCAAGGAGCATTGAAGTCATACTGCACAAACACATCTCGATGGCACTTCCAGTCTTCAATCATCTCCTTATAAACTGTTCGACCAGTCGTGACGCTCATCCCATGGATAGAAAATAAAGCTTCCTGGACGCGGTTGACCAATGCAAGACGACTTTTGAGCCTCGTAGTGGTAGCAATGTGGTCGTGCTTCTCCCATATCGCTATGTACAACCCTTCGAACTGAGCTGGCACGCTGAATCCTCCAACCAACACATGACATGGATAAGGGATAGTGAAAGGAGGATCGAACAAAGCCCCAGGTTGCATTACCGATACTTCGCCAATCACAGGAGCCTTGTCAGTTACAGGAGGCCTTTCGGAAGAAGTCACCATGACAGCCTTATTGACTGGAACCTGCTCGGAACGTTCTTCAAGGGGAGCCACCTCAACAATAGCGGATGTTGTCTCTCTTACATTCCTACCAATGTCTACTTCACTCTGGGTGCTGATTTCATCATGGCCTCATCAACAAGATCACTTAAGGAGGCACCTTGTCCATCCGTGCTTGCGTCATCTCTGTCATTGTCTGGAAAAGGAGCGGTTTCACCAGACTTCTCAGCATGAAGATAAGTGTTACCAGACTTCTGAGGATCAGTGTTACCAGACTTCTCAGCATGAGGATCAGTGTCTCCAGACTTCTCAACATGAAGGACAACGTTACCAGACTTCTCGTTCTGAATGCGCGCCAACCTTGTGAAAAACATTCTCTTTCGGAATTCCCTGATTTCAAGCAAGGATCACTCTTAGAAGAATTTATTCTGGAGAAATGAAAGAATCGACAGAAAGAGATTTAAATACCTGCATATTGGAGGAATTGAGGATCACCGAATCACATGCCTGCCTTTTAGATCTCTCTCCTGCTTGGGGACTGCAATCATCAGCTCTGGTCCGTTTGCCTGGGAGTGGCTTTAACCGGAAATGCTTCTTCAAAACGTCAGAAGATGGCTCACCACGGGAATCTGTCACAACATCCTCCGAGAATTCCTGGAAAGCCAACAGTTGCTTCCTCAAAAATTCCTTATACTTATCGGTTACCACTGGGTTTCTCCCAATAGGCCGGAGAAGGGAAGACTCTGCGGTGCCAAGAACACGTCGGCATTAAAAATACCCGGAGAAGTTCTTTCGGAGCCTCCGACGACGGACGGATAAATGGAACACCCTGGTCAAATCCCATTTGACGAAGCCTGTCAATGTTGTACGGAGTCACAAGAAATGCTTCGTTTAATAGAGACGGGATATATCCCTAATGCAGTTTGTGCAGATAAATAAGTTCTCCAAATTTCATAGTCTTGACATCGGTACGCAACACAACATCAGGACCGTCAAAAGCAATAGCAAAAGTCTTCGGCTGAACAATGGAAGAGTGGATCGTCCCCCATGGACAGAAACTTACAGAAGACACATTATTAAATATGTCCACGAGTTTCACACCGGTTCTGGGACGCCTCCTATGCCAACGGAGTATTCTCGAGCCACCATACAAACTGCTGAGCGAAGTTGCGGGAACAGGAGCATAACTTTTGAAATGTTCCCACAAAAATGCCTGAAGAAAAGCGAAGTGGACGTACGACTCCACCTTCTTGTACCCGTTGGAAACATGCATGTCCATTGCTAAGGCGTCCAAATGAGAATACAGCAATCCAAGGAACAAGGCACCTAAGGGAAGAACTTCACCTTTTGCTAGCTTTATAGCAATCCTAATCAGGACACCTCTTATGGTCTTCTTTACAGAACCGTCGTCAAATATATCTCTGGATAGCCACAAAGACAGGAATGTAATCACGCTGAGCTCGTTTTCCAACTCTTGATCCGGTTCTGGGTCTGCAGGAGACCACTCCGATACCCACCAGGTGTAAAAGCATCTTGTATATTTTTTCTCCTCCTTGTCCAGATCGTCAAATTCTTCCACCTTTTGGAGTATATCGTCATAATTACGTTGTTCCATGTCGAAAAGCTCGTAATAAAAACTCCCAGCGACAGGCAGGTTCATCAATGCAGCTACGCTTTCCAGAGTAATAGTCATCTCTCCCCATCTAAATATGGTTGTATGAGTATAAGGGCGCCACCGAGAAATAAAAGTAATCAAGCCTGCAACATCTTTCTTAATTTCAAGAGTAGCAGATGCCATGACTGCATTGAGGATTTGCGTTTTGGCCAAATTAGCTTTAACATCCTTATTATTCAACATGCGTCTCATCCACCCTTCATAAGAACCCAGCGGAGTATGACAAATCTTGAAGTCGATAGGAGAAGGCGGATATTCATTTCTTCGAAGACAGAACCTCATCACAAGTACCGAAGAAGAAGATGGATCAGCTTCCATATTTTATGACCCGAAGAGCAGGACTATCTTGTGATAGGGATGTTTCCTAATATTTGGAAAAGGCAAGGTGAACAACTCGTCAGCAATGTTCGGCATATTTTTGAAGCTGTCAACACTTCCTGACTTAGCGCCAGCATTATCTCCAGAAGACATCTCAGCAGGAGTTCTTTTCTTCATTCTACAATAAAAGACAGGAGTCGGTACTTATATGAAAACGCGCGAGACGAGTAGTCACACACGACAGAACACACATTCACGTGGAATACACAGTGCCGGGATCGGATCCAAACACTGGTATTGATCAAGTTACAAGTTCGGTATTGATCAAGTTTCAAGTCCGGTATCGCTCAAAGTTTCAAGTCCGGTATTGATCAAGTTTCAAGTCCGCTATTGCTCAAGTTTCAAGTCCGGTGTTGGTCAAGGGAACAAGGCTGGTATAAAGGCGACATTCAGTCAGGCATACACGGTATGGGGCCCACGTTCAATCGACCATATATGGCGGGATCACATTTATTTGCACAACACGGTTCTCTTATGTTCATGGGAATCATGTTCACGAAATTCAAGCCGAATTTCTTTCCAAGCTACAACCTAAGAAGCTAGGTTTTGCATGCAACAATGAAAAAGGAAGCAGGACGCAACATATTCATGGATTCACGGCTTGTTTTACTAAGCAATCCTAGAAAATATTGGCGTATCAATCTCGGTGGAAGAACTAAGCATAATACATATCTTGCAAAAGGTGTTTACCTAGCAAACTAGGGTTTTACCTTAAAAAAAAATGCTTACCTTGCTGCGGAGGGACGGACAGCAACGGAGAGCTCCGGCGACGTTGGCAGCGGCGGTCGGCGGCGGCAGTGGAGATCACGAACGGGAGCTGGCCGAACGGAAAAAAAAAGTGTGTGAAGAAAAGAAAAGGGGTCGGTCCCTTTTATAGACAAAAATTCGGAAAAATCCCAATAGAACAAGGATTCCTATTTTGATTGAATTCCTCTTTTGCTTGGATTCCTCTTTTGATTCAAACACGCAAGGAAGGAAACCAGTCCCACCAAAGGATTTCGCGCTTGCACAACGGTGTTCACATGGACAACTGTTAGCGGTCGGTCAAAATTCCTCCGGGTAAATTTTCTTTATCCTATCTTCTTCACATAAGAATGTCACCATCTCATGCCTACCCCACAATAGCGCAACCATTATGCGCTAGGCAGGGGACTTAATGTTGATGGTGGATTTTTATTTAAGGCTAAAATTGTAAAGGCCAAAATTATGCGCTAACATCTTGCAAAAGATAAAGCCATTAATAAGTGATGAATACTTCTTCACTTTACTAATTCACCTAGAATGGAGCATGTAGCAACAATCCCAGTATTTTGTGAATTAAATACACGAAATTCATCCAGGTTGGAGCATGTGGCAACAATCCCATATACCCTGTGAATTTACAGCATTATTAATGCATGACCAGCCTTGTATTTCCTGTACTCATTACCGATGCGGCATGACGACTGAGTGTTGTTCTCAGCAGAACAACACGAACCTCAAAGCATTAATAATGAAGCATGTACGAAATACCCGTACAGGCTACAACTCTCGGTGTGTTATACTAGCCCGATTGAGCATACATCTCTCGGTGTGTTATACTAGCCCGATTGAGCATATTTGAATCTGGACTGTCCATATCAGTCTCAGAAACGATCACGACCATCCAACTTCACCAGCATGATTGGATGGCTTAGATTGAATCCATGACCCCAAGCAGGTATTGGAATATTCACCACCGACCCAACGCAGGCCTCGCATGGTCGGCCTCCCCAAAAGGGTGGCATAGCTTTCCAAACCGTCCAAGCCAAAGCAGTATGGACGAAAAACCCTAAATTAGGGTTTGCGGCACATTACATGTATCGCAAAACGGTCTCAACCTTCCATCTTCGCAGGCATAGATGGAGGGTGTATATGTAGATTCAACTAACCATTTTAAATATTTTATTAATAATCGTCCTATTAATTGCTCATGATGAATGATTAATTAATTTTTCATCATAAATGTTCATTTAATGAATTTAAAAATTAATACATATTTTTATTAATAAATAATATTATTTAAAACTATATATATATATATATATATTGATCGGTAAATTAAGAATTTGGTGCTGGAGAGTTTCGAACTCGGGTAACTAGTATCATCACCCAATGACTTTACCACTGTACTACAGTGAGTCCAGTTAAAAATTATATTAATAATTTTTAATGGTGGTACTAAAAGAAGAAGTGGGTGGTGGAAACAGTGGCGGGTATTTGTGAGTGGTGGAGGTGGTAACATTATTGGTGGTGGAAAAAATAGTGGGCATGGCTGGTTTTTACGTACGGTGGTGGATGTTAGTGAATAGTAGTGGACAACATTAGTTTTGTGATAGATGTAGTTGGCTGTTTCTAGCACAACTGATAAGGACAAAACACAAATATTTTGAGGAGGATACTAAATCATATAAGACAATATGATCATGACCACTGGATCACCCAAATGGGATCCCAACTATTTATAGTACCCAATCGAATAAATCACGGTTTTTAGTATTAAAATAAAATTGATTATATTTTCAGAATACAAAATAAAGTTTGGACAAGTTAAGCTACTAAAGAACGATCAAATTTATACTTGCAGAACATAAATCTACCGCTATAAATGATCATGTTTAATTAAAATTTAATAATAAATGTTCAATTGATATTTCATAATAAATGTTTCTTTAATTAATCAAATGAATATATTTTTATTGATACGTAATAAATTTATTTGATATTAACCATATTAGTAAGCATCAATGGTGGTTGTGATGGTGGGCAGTGGTGGGGATAATGGTGGTGGGTATTGGTGAGACTGGTGGAGTGATGACGATAATGTGGTGGTGGAAGAAGTAGTGGTAGTAGGGTGAGAAAAGGGGTCTTAAGATAGATAAATTAAGCACTAATGATGGTTGTGATGGTGGGTGGTGGTGGTGGATCGGCGGTGGGGATAATGGTGGTGGGTATTGGTGATACTGGTGGAGTGGTGACGATAATGTGGTGGTGGAAGAAGTAGTGGTAGTAGGGTGAGAAAAGGTGTCCTAAGATATGCAAATTATTTAGTCACCCTTGGTTAATTTTTCTTTGTTTTGTTTTAATTTGATTTTAGTTTTCAAATTATTATTTTTTATTAATTCTTTAAAATTAAAACAATTTTTAAAGGCCAGATTTTTCCAAAAAAGAATATGTGGTGATTTTAAGATTTGCCGGATAGAGGCAGGAAGAAAAATGAAACCTATAAAAAAATTTGACCAAACACAAGGTTACACGCGAATTAATTGTAATCGATTCAGTTTTTCACATCTCTCTTTATTCCCCTTTTTTGTCATGGTTTCTGTTTCTGTCATTATTTCTCTCATACTTCATGGGATTATGCAAGGCTACGCGTGAACTAATTGTACTCGATTCAGTTTTTCACATCTCTCTTTATTCCCCTTTTTTGTCATGATTTCTGTTTTTTTTTTTCATTTCTCCCCAACTTCGTGTAATTATGCATGCTTGAGAAATAGTTCATGATAATAGGTAAAGATACAATAAAAGAAATGAATCAAGAATTAAATATTATTATAAATTTTAGGAAAACCCAACAATTTATATCAAAGAGAAAAATTAAATTCTAATGCTAACAGATTTTGCAAGATTAATCTAATTGATTTTAAAGTAAATTTATGTGTTTTTAGTTTTGTTACAAGTTTGATGAATGACCTTCGATGATATTTTTTTGAAGTAGTGAACGAAGTAATGTTCTACTGCGCATAGGATTTGTTCTAACGATACTATGTTTGTCCCAAGGGGTTGTGTGACTTACATACACAATATTAAAAGATTCGAGGATAAGGACATGTTTATTAACCAACTCCTCAAAACATTTAGACCTGGATCGATCGGTTCGATTCTTATCAGACAATTACTACATGTATGAATTGATGGATACATTTAAAACACATATCCTTGCCCGCGCCATTACGGCACGGGTTGAGACCTAGTCTATAATACAAAACATAAGGGGTTTTTGAGCCTTGGACGGTCGGATAACATTTTGAGAGACACACGCTGCATCCGACTATCCCAATCTCATCCCAGCAAAAGATATCCGAAGATCGTGGTATTTGTAACCTCTTTTATTATAAACCAAAATTTATTGACCTTTAATTAATTGATCACATCATAACTCAAAATATTAATTGAATATTAAATACAAAAAATAAAAGAGGTTAATGGTTTTATTTATAAAATATTATAATAACACATATATGTATTAGTTGGATTTAGTGGTGGCAAGGTAAGTATGATGAGAAGTGATATACATGTATACGCTATTACTTTAATAACTCGGTTGTTGGATTTTGGGTGATGCATATGGCTAATTTTATTATGTTTGCATGAAAATTATTTTGTCTTGAAACAAAATAGAAAACTTTCACGGAATTGAACGATTAAAAGTCTAGAAAAAAATTTACATTTGTGTTAGATCAGACTAAAGCGGTGTCATTACGGCACGAGTTATTTCTAGATTAGATTTGTAACCTCCTTCAATTATGGATATATGCATATAATCCTTATAATTAGTTCCTCACCAATTAAAAAAAAATTAATGTGCTAACAAAAAGTGCTTACCAACTAAATGCTACAACTATATAAACTCATATTTTTTATTCAAAAAAGAAAACGGCTCATACTTTTTTAGAACGAATTACCCACCTTTATCAACCTACAAAGAACAAATAATATTAAAACATTTGCAGTTACAACATGTAAAACTCTTATATCTGCCTTGAAATAAATCAATTGTCCTTCCTCAACCTGCAAAAAACGAAGAACAAAGAACATTATGTTAAAAAACAAAAAATTCATTTCAATTTGACTCATTTTGTTTTTCTTGGAAATAACCGATAAATAAAAATAAATATATACAACTAAGATCTGCCCAAATAATGAATCATCAAAACTTTTCACTTCAGTCATAGCCTAATTTTAATTTTAGAGAAAAATGAAATGTTATTTTAAAGCTTAATTGGCCTAGCTAGGACATGTAGACTCACAAGTTTGCATTCTTTGCAGCCTTGCAAGTGGGATAACAATCTAGCTCGGAATAACATTCATTTTCAAAGCTGACACTGAAACCTTGATTTTTTCATAAACCTCCCTGGCTTTTATGGTGATTTCCTTTTTTCTCTGCATTCTGCTAAGTTTATTTATTTTTATCTTCCTTATCCTGATTGTCTTTTCCTCCATAACAACACGATTAAGCATCGTTATCTAAACCTTAAATTATTGACCTATCACTGTCACCAAGTCTTTCTTTATTATCATGATTCACCTCTAGCTTCTCAACTCCTGATTTGGTGTTGGAAATATCGAATATGAAAAACGTGCATAGTAGTGTTATATTTCATCCCGAAATGGTTGCAAATATCTATGAAGTTTCAACACAATATTCAGAGAAGTTTCAGCATAATATTATGAATACAAAACAACAGTATCACAGACCACCAATCTTTGGGGATCGACTAAAGATTGTAAGTGTAATCTCCGAGGATCGAATAAAGGTATTTTAGGAAAATTATAACAATGTACCTGGCGTTTTTATCAAAAATTATTATTTTAATCAATTATAAGTGTAACGAATTTATAATTATTTGGATGACAAATATCTAAAAAAGTTCTCATGGGTCAAAATAAGTCTTATTATAGTTTGTAGTATTTATTTAAATCTTTATGACCAACTATTATTCTGTCTCATGCCTTGTCGTTACAGCACAGGTTATTTCTAGTATGGATTACAAAATAAATAAACTTTGTAACTTCTGATCCATCATGCTTGATTTCATTGGATCTTCAACTTCCTTGAATTCTTCGTTACTTCAAGTTCTCCATCGATTCTGAATGTGTTCAACTCAGCATCATTGATGTTGAAGATCCGAAGCAATAACAATACGAAAAAAAAAGTTCTCAATCATTATTATTCAGTGTCATACTATTATCATATTAATCAAAGTCCAATTGTATCACAACTTCGAAATAATACTACGGTGATATGCATCACTCCCCCTTAGTCAATACTTCCATCTTTTGTACAATAGGTAAAACCTATAGAATGGAATCCACTCCCCCTTACATAATGATCCGTAAACCATATGTATTTAGTATGAACTACTAAATAATTCTCCCCCTTTTTGTCAATATAAATTGGCAAAGGTACGAAAACTATGGGATCGTTATGAATTCTCAAAAGATAATTCATGACTAAAGAAGCATATTTTTCTTTAGAGGATTTCACATAGTCGAAACTTAGTGTATTCATCAAGGAGTTTATTAAGATACAAGTTAACCCCTACAAATTCCACAACCGCTCTCCCCACAAAGATATAACAATTAATCAAAAGTTCATTTACAACATGAGCGACCTTACTTTTACTAGAAAAGAAGGATTTCTTTGGACATTAACAAATCACATGGATTTGTATCCAGTAAGCATCGAGTAAATTAACCACAAGAGGATCCTTTTGATTAATTTAATCGGAATCACTCAATATAAAAAAACTTACGAAGTAAATACAGTACTTTCACAAAAAGTGGATCAGGGAAAGATCAATACTGCATAATACATCTCAAAAGTTCATTCTATCTTTTATCAATATATGCATAAAGACATAATAGACTTAACTTTTGAGCTTTTATGAGATAATAGCACAAAACTCAAAAAGTAAAGGCACATATCTCATAAGACATTTGCAATATATAAAACCAATAAGATTAAATACTGCAAGTTCATCTTTCAAAAACTTAGAATTTAAATAAATAAATCTAAAAACACACAAGATGAAAAATGTTGGAAATAACTTGTGTAATCACAATATATGCTATACCAAACCCTAGTCATCCTTCTCGAACAAAAGAATAAATTCTCACAAGAAGTTTCCTAGACATAATTAAACAAAAACCTAAAGACATACTAAGAGACTCAAATATAGTCAGCAATTAGAGATCGAACAAGGGTAAGATAATCAGATGCTTTCTTCGGTTGAGTCTTCAGAAAATCAAGGTTCTTTGTTGCAATGGTAAGTTGATTACATACAACTTTAAAATCTTGGAGAAGATTTCCAACCAAATCAGATGACATCTGAATAGGTATATTTTCTTCATGATCGCATGTATAGTAACAAGTTATGATGAGAGGATTCTCATGAAACTCAATAACCTTTCCATCTTCAGTTTCGTCTTCCTTTTTGCTTTCATTCATAGTGCAGTTCATGATATCTCAAGAAGATCTCTTGAGGTTATGGAACGTACATATACATAAGAGATTATAAAAATCAATCTTATATATATATATATATATACCTTATTTCAAGGAATAAAAACCCTAGGGACGCATAAAGTTCTTTCAAAACAAAAAGTCGGTATTGAAACCATACGTCCGGTCATGAACCTTGCACATGGGCCGTTAATGGACATGAATCAAAATACAATTCAGTACCAATGAATCCAAAAAGCCTAACAAAAACATGTCTTGTGAACAATTTATCAATAAAAGTTTTTAGCCTTAAGCAAAACATCTTAGCTTAATAGATAAATTTAGAGCACAAGAGTTTTATTCATAGACATATCAAGTCAACTGACTTTTAAGAAACACGCTTGTAAAGAAAGACTTATTGAAGCTTCCTTTTTGTTTACAACAAAGAGCATTAGCTTCAAACAGAAGTTGTTGATTATACACATTATCAAGTGTGAATATTAACAGGAGAAAGGCTCAATAGTAAATTGATCATCTTCTTTTTATATAAACTAAAAACGATACAATTACAAGAAAGACCACTTTGTCAAGAAAGAGATGTCTTTCTTGAGTATTTTGTGCATCGTCACATGGTCTTGATGGAGGAGGCATAATCTAGAGAAGTCAAGTTGTATGTTGATGAGCATTTTGCTCATCAGTAGTGTTGTCTTTCTTTCCCTTGCAATCTTGAGTAACAACAGAAACATCAATAATTAATGGGAAAGAACAAGAGATATCTGATTTTGCCGCCTTATTTGCCTTCTTAATATTGTGTTTGAGTTTATTGATACTGGACTTGAGTTCCAGAACACTATTGTTGATGTGAACGTATTCAGGAACAATTGAGCCTTTCTTTCCAAAGCTTTCTTCAAACTTAGAAGGTGATTTGGAAAGGCTACCTTTCTGCAAATTAGTCTTTCTTCTTTCTGGAGCATCAAAACAAATGTATGTCCTTACAACTTTATCGTTTTGACAATCATCCCAATTTTGAAAAGGCTTTGTATTACTTTTAAGAACAAAAGTTGACTCATCACAACACTTCCTTTGTCTAAAAGTTTGACATTTACAACCAGTAATGTTAGATACAGGCTTGATCACTTCTTTTGACACCCAAACAAGGATGTTATGAAGCTTCTCATTCCAAAAGCGAAAATGACATCTCCTTACTAGATGACCTTTGTTTCCGCAATAATTGCAACAAACTGGAATGTTTTTACCTGAACTCATGTGAGCTGGTTTCGGTGGTTGACGAACCTTGTTCTTTTGAACTTCAGCTATGGGTGGAAGATTTTCACCAAAGCCGTTAGTGAGATTCTTCTGTTGGAAATTTCCATTAGATTTGACAAAACTAATCTTACTAATACTTGGAGCGTCTATTCCTTTATAGCCCAATCCTCACGTATCACGATGACTTTTACACGCAATGAGCATAGTAGACAATTTGCTAGAGTTAGTGCTTAACTTTTTCAAGTCATCTTCCAACAGTTTTACCTTATCACGGGCAGCAGTTAAGCCAGCTTCTAGTTGTTTTTCTCGAGTGAGAAAAGCACTTTCTCTGTCACTGAAATAGTTTTGTTGAGAGTTACACCTTGCTTTAGACTATGCAAGTTTTTCTTTCAACACAAAGAGATTTCAGCGAAGATTTTCACATTCAGAACTTTTTGAACGCACATCTTCTTCTCGATCTTTAAGAAGAGATTGCAAAAGATTATATCCACAATCATAACCCTTAAAGATTTTTCTCATTTTCTTGTTTTCTTGACAGAGAGAAGTCAGAAAACCAATCGGACATGATGTTGACTTCTTTTTCTTTATAAGATTGTCAAACAACTTCATATATTGTGAGACTTCCTCATCAACATCTGAATCACTTTCATCTGAAAGTTCCTCCAACTGTTGCTCCTGGCGTGTCTCCCAGTTATCCACAGTTTTAGGAAATGACAAAGATGTGAGACTTTTCTCATGTGAATCAAAGCTTTGAAAAAGGTCTAAATGTTTCCGAACTGGTGATGCGTCGTTGGAGAGTATACATCTATCCGTATAGTCAGATTGCTACAAACACAGACTTATGAGGTCTTAGTGTGTTTTTCTGCTATGATACCAATTGAAAACGTGGGGGGTACAACAACCACACCCAACTTTTTCGTTCGGAAATCTGTATGAACTGAACTCCAATATAATTCTGAGAGTAACAACTTAATGAAACTCAATCAAAAAATATATCAAAGAGCTTTATCTCTTTGTGTAAATCAAAAAGATAGGAATCCGTGAACCTGATTGTTATGAGAATAACTCGGATGGTACCCAAGACCAATGTTCGAGTGTCAATCAAGTTTTATCCAATAAACAAGGTCGGATTTATCAACTGTGATTGAACAACGCACAACCTGTGATATTTCAATTATATAACAAAAATATAATGCGGAAAAGAAATAACACAGACATCAGATTTTTTTTTTAACGAGGAAACCGCAAATGCAGAAAAACCCCGGAACCTAGTCAAGACTTGAACATCACACTGTATTAAGCCACTACAGACACTAGCCTACTACAAGTTAACTTCGGACTGGAATGTAGTTGAGCCCTAACCAAGTCTCACACCGATTGAGGTACAGTCGCGTTCCTTACGCCTTTTGAATCTCAGCAAGACTCTGCACACGTGATTTCCTTAGCTGATCTCACCCACAACTAAGAGTTGCTACGACCCAAAGTCGACGAATTATAAACAAATCCGTCTTCCACGTATATGTCTATTCTGGTTTTGTTTCCGTCTTAAGATAAATCAAAGTGAACAGGAAACTCAACTAATAATCCGGTCTTATACTCCCGAAGAGCTGCCTAGAAATATTAGTCACCACACAATAACCTAACTGATTAACAGAAGAAGTTATTGCGGAATCACAAGAGTATGAGACAAAGAATTGTTGTGATTACTTTTTATATCTTACCTATCGGAGATGACTCTCGAGTAAATCTTGGAGAAGATTCCACTCCGAAGTTAACTTGGAGTAGGCTAGTATCTGTAGCGGCTTAATACAATGTGGTTTTCAAATCTGGACTAGGTTCTGGGGTTTCTCTGCATTTGCGGTTTCCTCGTTAACAAAAATTTTGGTGTCTGTGTTATTTCTTTTCCGCATTATATTTTGTTATATAATAGAAATATCACAGGTTGTGCGTAGTTCAATCAATTAGATAATCCAACCTTTGGTTGTTGATATAAATTAATTGAAACTTCAACATTGGTCTTTGGTACCGTTCAAGTTGATTCACATAATAATCAGGCTGACGGATTTCTATCTGTTTGATTTGCTGATTACATTGTGAAACAGAGATACTACTCTTGGATATATTTCCATTGATTGAGTCTGAATGTCTAGTTAATTCTCTTGGTATTATATTGGAGTTGTCCATACAGATTGCTAAGCGAAATATTGGGTGTGGTTGTTAGACCCCCGTTTTTTCAATTGGTATAAGAGTAGGCAAACACGTTTAAGACTCATAAGTCTTTGTTTGTAGCGATCTGACTATGGATGATAATATCTCAGATAACACATCAGCAGTTCAGAAATATTCTGATTTGGTTCAAAGCCTTGTTTTTCCTGAGAAATCTCTCACATCCTCTCAATTGTCTGAAACTGTGTATAACTGGGAAAAACGCCTAGATGAACAATTGGATGATCTTTCAAATGAAAGTGATTCAGATGAGGGACAAGATATTGATGAGGAAGTCTCACAATATATCAAGCTTTTTGACCATCTCATAAAGAAAAAAGGGTCAACATCCTGTTTGGCTGTGTTTCTGACTCCTCTCTGTCAAGAAAACAAGAAGATGAAAAAACTCTTTAAGGGTTATGATTGTGGGTATACTATTATCCAGTCAATTCTTACAGATCGTGAAGAAGATGTGCGTTCAAAGAATTCTGAGTGCGAAAATCTTCATAGAAATCTCTCCATGTTGAAAGAAGAACTTGTTGAATCCAAAGCCAAGTGTAGCTCTCAACAAAGTTGTTTTAATGACAGAGAAAGTGTTTATCTCACTCGAGAAAAACGCCTTGAGGCTGATTTGAGCTGCTGCTCTTGATAAAATCAAGATGTTGGAAGATGACTTGAAAAAGTTCAATGCTAGTTCAAGAAAACTAACCACTATGCTAGGAGCAAGTAAAATTCATCGTGATACACGAGGATTGGGCTATAAGGGAATATATGCTCCAAGTATTAGCAAAGAGGTAAAATTGATCAAGGCTATTGATTCTTCTCAACAAAAGGTTTCCACTGATTGCAAAAGTGAAATACCTTCCCCAGCAGTTAAGGTTCGAAAGAGCAAAATAAAACAACCTCCAAAGTCAGCACACACGGATCGAGGTAAGCACATTCCTTATGTTTGCCACTATTGCGGAAATAAAGGTCACCTGGAAAGGAGATGTCGTTTCCGTATAAGGAATGAGAAACTTTATGATGTTCTTGTTTCGGCATCACAAGAAGTTATGAAACCAAGATCATATGTTAAGATTAGTCCCCTTAACGTTACAGGTTGTAACTATCCAACCTTTAGGCAAAGGAATCAGTGCTGTGATAAACCTAGATTTGCCTATAAAAGTCATACGAATCCTTTTCACAATCGTAATGGTTATCAAAAGGATAACTTCGGAAAGACGAAGACAATATCCGATGCTCCCAATTAGAGAAAGACTAACTTGCAAAAGAATAGTCAATCTAATTCTCTTCCTAGAATTCTAGAACAGGTTAATGGGAAGAAGGTTACGGTTGTTCCTAAACGCACTCAGAAGTGGGTACCAAAGAAAGTCAATGATGCTTCAAGTGTGGAAAGGAATGATCTCCCAGAAAATTCCATGACTATGGAGAAGGCAGTATCCATGATGTTGGAACTTAAAAAGTTCTTTGGAAAGATAGGTTTGGATGTGAAAGGTTCTAAAAGCGATCTCTTTCATGATAATCCAAAAGTGAAACAGAATAAGCCAAAAACTATAGATGGTGAAAATTCCATAGTTACAGAAAAGTCTGTTTCAGTCACTTGTGGTGAGCAAGACATTGTTCGCCTCAACACAACTTGATTCTGTTGTAAGTGCATCCTCACCAAGGAATGCCCTGTTATGTATATTGTGAGGGAAGCACGAGAATCGGGGTGTACAGATTATGTTTGGTAAGGCCATAAAATTCGATTGGATTCCTCTACAAAGGTATGTCTATAAACTTGAGCAAGATGTGTGTTTTTAT
Source organism: Papaver armeniacum (assembly GCA_023531295.1). NCBI lineage: Eukaryota > Viridiplantae > Streptophyta > Magnoliopsida > Ranunculales > Papaveraceae > Papaver > Papaver armeniacum. Next base: position 19,265 of record JAJJWW010015943.1, on the reverse strand, counting down.
TTGCTTAGAGTACTTATAATGTTCCATGTACCTTGCTTATCGTTCATTTCTACCTAACTTGATCCGTGTTTAAGGTTCTTAAATGTTTAGGTTTGAAAATAATAGTTCGGGATGTTTGGACTTCATGGTACACATACCAGGAATGCATACCATCACTTAAAATGAAAATCCAGGGATTTTAGTACGCAAACTCGTTTGCATACTTCTCCAGGTCACGAAATTTCGTTTGCAAACCCGTATGCATACTGGCCTATGGATATCGTTTTTCGGTAAACTTGTTTTGGCCGTAACTTCTTCGTCCGAACTCGGAATGACCTCATTCTTTTTACATTCTCTTCCTCTTTGAATTCTCTTCAAAATGAAGATGAGAATTCCTGAATTTGGATGAGTTAAGATTGGTCTTTGTCCTAACTCTTGTTTTTTAGTGTTTTGCTATGTTTCGTCGCACTTGTTCCATTTCTCTTGGACTTGGGCACTTGGATTCTTGGAGTACTTATATTCTAAGCTCATTTGTAGTTTTTTGAAGATTAGGTTTGCAGTATGAATCGTTATTGGTTTCATATATTGCAAAAATTATTATGGGATATGTGTGTTTACGTCCGTGAACTATGATTGTCCCATATATGTCAAAAGTTAAGCCTATTATGTCATTATGCAAGTATTGATGGAAGATAGGATGAAATTTTGATAACAAAGATTAAACCTATGATATCATTATGCAAATAGTGATGAAAAATAGAATGAATCTTTGAATATTCCGTAGTATTGGTCTTTTCCTGATCTTCATCTTTGTGTATATATTGTGCGGCTCCGTAAGTTCTCTTATGTGAGCATTTACGATTAAATTAATCATGGGTTCTCTTGTGTTAATTTAATTGAGTATTTTGGATACAACTTCATGTTTCATGTGATTTGTTAATGTCCAAAGAAATCCTTTTTTTCTTGTGAAAGTAAGGTCGCTATTGTTGTTCTTTCGGGAATGACAGTTTATATGGGAGAGTTCTTAATTGAACTTGTGCTTAATTGCCAAATCTTTGTGGGGAGTGCGGCTGTGGAATATTGTAGGGGTTATCTTGTATCTTTATAAACTCCTTGATGAATGCATTTAGTTTCGGCTATATGATTGCATCTAAACAAGTGTATATGTTATTCTCTTTTGGTCATGAAGTATCTCTATGGAAATTTCATTAGGATCCCACTAGTTTTCGTACCTTTGGACAATTTTTATTGACAAAAAGGGGGAGAATTAATATGTAGTTCACACTACAAATACATATGGTTTACGGATCATTTTGTAAGGGGGAGTGGTTTTCATGTGAGATGAAGTATTGACTAAGGGGGGAGTGATACATATCACCATTGTATAGTCAAAGTTGTGATACAATTGAACTTTGATGTTGCGTAATAATACTATGACACTGTATAACAATGATTGAGAGCAACTGTTTTCTCATTGTTATAGCTACGGATCTTCAACAACATTGATGTTGAGTTGAACACGTTCAGAATCACTGCAGTACTTTGAAGTGACGAAGATTTCGAGTAATGTTAAAGAACCAAGGAGATCAAGCATTTGGATGAGAAGCTACAAAGTTTATTTATTTTGTAATCCATATGTATTGATAGTTTTGTCACTAAAATTAACAAAGGGTGAGATTGTTAGAGCACTTCTCAGTCGAACTCGCAAGCGTTGCTATCTCAAGCTTGTTTGTCAAGTTTAGTTGCCAAAACTATAAGTCTTGATTTCTAGTCTACTTATAGCTAAGTCTCGGATTAGGATAAAAAGTGTAGTTGAGCTTAGACTTCACGGCGTTCATCTATTGAAGACTAAGAACTACTAAGGGGATCTTGTGGAACTTCATCGACAAAAGGTATGTGGAGACTTGAACTCATCTATCACTCAAAAGTCTATCTACTCTATCTCCTATTTGAGACAAAAGTCGTATAGCTATATAGACTTCAATTATGCACATTTGATATTTCGAGCTGAGTTTAACTCGCTTACATATTTCTCGAAATATGTGTTGGTAAGCTTTCGCTTTAACCAAGTTCATCTTATATCCTTGACGAAAGTCAAAGATGATCATGTGAAAATCGCCTGGTAATATCTTACATGATTTGTGTGATACAGTCATTTGATATAGACTCGGAATGTTTCGTATTGATCATTCGATCACTTGAAAATTGCTTTGTGTGAGATAGCTATTCCCGTCTTACAAGAATGTTTCAATGGTTGAAATGAAAGTTTAGAACATTTGGATTTAAGCATAGTATGCGTACTTGCATATATGTAATCCATGTCCGGGAACCATGTAATGCATACACGTATGCGTACATGTTGGTTTGTGAAAGTCCGGGATCCTAGTACACATACCGGTACGCGTACTGGCGTAAGGTTTGGGTCCGGGAATTTATCCCGAGTTTGGAGGTATGCATAACCGTTCGCATACTAGCGAAACCAAACTTAGTCCGGCCACTAAGATATGCGTACCCGTTTGCATACCTGAGTGGATGATGTTCTAAAAATCGGGTTGTTCATAAACTAATACATTTATATAATAAGGAATGCAATCTTTTGCAAACCGTGGCTATAATGTTCATGACTTGATTCGAGTGAATCAAAATCGATTTTGCTTCAATTGTGTCTTGTATACTTCTATGAGAATATAAACAATTGAACAACTGTCTAACTAGTTTCATTTGAACTAGTTATGGTTAATATGAATAAGATTGATATGAAAGTGTTCATATGGCTAACTTCGGTTAACTATTGTTGAGCCAACAAGGTGTACACGTTTAGGTACGGTTACTCAAACCTAACTGAAGTTACATTTCATTTGTGTATAACAAGCTAAGTTCGATCTAACGGTTGAAATATATTAGCTTGAGTCTAATCAGGTTTTCATCTAACGGTGAATATTGAATGCTTTGTTACCAAGGTAACATTGATTGCAAAGCATGATTTGAAACTATATAAAGGAAAACTCTAGCAACTGGGAAACATAATCCCCACACCTCCTGTGTGATACTAGTTGCGACTAGAGTCGATTATCCTTTAACCTTAGGTTTTTCTAAAACCCAATAGGTTAACGACTTAAAGACTTCATTGGGATTGTGAAGCCAGACCCAACTATTTTCTCTGTAGTTGCGTCATCTGATCTTGAAATTTTCTATCGTGATTGAGTACTATCTTCTCTAAGATTGGCTCGAGATTTAATCTCCGATAGGCAAGATAAAAAGTAGTCGCAAACATCTTCGTCTCATCGTTTGTGATTCCACAATATCTTATTTCGCTACCATACGATTAAGATTATTGTGAGGTGATTGATATTTCTAGGCTGTTCTTCGGGAATATAAGTCTGGTATATCAATTGGTTCCTGTTCACCTTGATTTATCAAAAGACGGAACAAAACTCATAGGTCTATCTGTGGGAGACTGATTTATCTATTCAATGAACTTTTCTGTGTGAGACAGATTTGTTTATGAAGTATTCGACTTTGGGTCGTTGCAACTCTTAGTTGTGGGTGAGATCAGCTAAGGGAATCAAGTGCGTAGAATCCTACTGGGGTTCAGAGCCTTAAGGAGCGCAACTGTACCTTGATCAGTGTGAGATTGGTTAGGGCTCAACTATAGTCCAGTCCGAAGTTAACTTGGAGTAGGATAGTGTTTGTAGCGGCTTAATACATTGTGGTGGTCAAATCTGGACTAGGTCCCAAAGTTTTTCTGCATTTGCGGTTTCCTCGTTAACAAAATTTCTGGGATCTGTGTTACTTATTTTCCGCATTATATTTTGTTATATAATAGAAATTGTTAGATCATAGCTCGGTTGAACCCACCAAGCGTTGGTATGTCAAGTTTGGTTGTCATAATTTAGAGAATTAAAACTCATTTAAAGAGTCGCTTGATTATGTACTAGAGTCAACTTCGTATAGGTTAGCTTGAAAGTATTAGGATATAAGACATTACAAGTATTGCGAAGACTTGAAGAAGTGAAGAAGTAAGAAGCTACAACAACATCATCCTTCCACTTGAGGTTAGTGATATTTGACTTGAACTGTTTCATTCCCTAACGTATCTTTCAAGTCGTGCATATTGAAAACAAAACTGCGAAGCATGAACACTCTAGTTAGACATAGTATTAAGGAATACAATACGAGGTTTATTGCTTAACCATTAAACTTTGTAGATAAGATATCGACATAATCCTTTAAATGCTATTGTGATTATGTATGGGTATCATGTGAGGATTTCATCCTAGGAAACAATGTTTTACATGTGTTTTAAGGAAGTATGTAGGATCAGAATATCGCGACATCAATACCTTGCGAGATCAATAAACGACAGCATTGAGAAGGTGTCGCAGATGAGTAATATAAATGACGCAATGAACGTCGACAGCCAAAACATGAGAAAGATGTGAAGACCTAGCGAGATCTAGGAGAGTTGCGAGATTATATATTTGTACACTTGCGATATTTCGCAAGTCATTCCCGAAAATAAAGGACAGCTTAGCTGTCATCCATTATGTAATACCCTATATAAAGAGCCGAGCAGGCCTATTGGAGCGAGATCTTTTTTCGAGTATTGGGCAAGTCATTAAGAGAAATAAATTTTAGAGTGATTGTAATTTTTTAACTGATTTCCATTTCATCTTGTAAGCATTTTAAGAGTTTAATCAATAAAAATTACAATTGTTCATCCTAAAATGATTTGATTGTATAGATTCTTGTGAGGGGTGTAGTGTAGGATTTCCTGCAACTACATATTGGCGCTAGAAACAGGGAGCACTGAAGATTAGAGATTGGATATTGTCATTAAAATTGTTCAAATCAGGAGTATGATGGATAAATTGGTTAAAATGAAGAAAGACAGAATCAAAGAGAATAATGGAGAATTGGAGTGTAGTATGATTACAAAGATGATGGTTAATAAATTTCATGAAAGTATCAGAGGGAGAATACACAAACGAGATTTTTAAGGAAAGAAAATTATAACAACAGAGAAGGCGTCACCCTTGAAAGAATGGGAAAAAACAGAAGATTGTGTTCACAGCAACGGAGATATCAAGAGAGAATTTAAATCACACATCTCCACTAGTGATTACGATAAGCGCAAGCAAGGAAGAAGGAGAACTAACAAAAACAATGGAAGAATGGGCAATAAATAGAACTTTGGTGGACACAGGGAGTTTAGTGAATATAATGTTTTATCATGCTTATAAAGAATTGGGGTACAAAAATGAAGAAATGACTTCCTCAACATATCATATCCATGGTTTTGGAAAATCTATAACAAAACCTAAAGGGGAAATAAAAATGCGAATTCTATTGGGAGAAATTGAAACACAAGTGACGTTATGTGTAGTGGATATGGAATCGCCATACAACATGTTGTTGGGAAGACCATGGGTACATGCAATAAAAGATGTATCCTCGACATTTCATCAATGTGTTAAATTTCCTATGCCGAGTGGGATTGGCGAAATCAGAGGAGATACCGATAAAGGAAAGATATATCATCAAATTGAGGTAAAACATTGTAGGATCTGAATATCGCAACATCAATACCGCGCGAGATTAGTAAACGACAACATCGCGAAGACGTCGCAGAAGAGTAATGTAAATGACGCAATGAATGACGACAGCCAAAACACGAGAAAGATGTGAAGATCTAGCGAAGTTTAGGAGTGTCGCGAGAATGAATACTTGTACACTTGCGATATTTCGCAAGTCATTCCCGAAAATAAAGGACAGCTTAGCTGTCATCCACTGTGTACTACCCTATATAAAGAGTTGAGCAAGTCTGTTGTAGGGGGAATCTTTTTCGAGTGTTAGGCAAGTCATTAGGAGAGAGAAAGTTTGTATTGATTGTAATTTCTTTAGCTCTTTTCCATTTTATCTTGTAATATTCAAGGAATTAATCAATAAAAATCATAGTTATTCATCTTCAAATGGCTTAGTTGTATGGATTCTAGTGAGGGGTGTAGTGTAGGATTTCCTGCAACTACATAAATGGCGCTAGAAACAGGGAGAGAGTAAGGATTGACATCGTGATTTGAAGGAATTTGGAGTAGTAGGGAAGAAATTTCATATAATTTTCAACAGTTTACCAAAATTAAGAAATGGCTAGAAGAAGAAATGCATCCGAACAACCAACAACTGTGAGAAGAAGTAGGAGACTTGCTGGAGAAAGGAGAAATGAAATGGGAGAATCCTCAAGAATGAACATGAGGAATAATGAAGAAAATCAAATTCAATCACCAATTCAACCAGTAGTAAATAGAACTGTGGATTATGATAGAGTAAGTGTGCATACTTGGAGATCAGATTCTGTGGACGAAAGGGGAGAAGAACAACAATTGGCAAACAATGGTCAAGGGGAGAGAGACCGAGAAGGGAATGGAGAAACAATTCATGGAAATGAAGAGATCGCAGCATTAGAGGCATTGAGACAAACAATACATGAAGAGAGACGATTAGAGGCAGAGGAACGAGCAAATTTGACAAGACAGAATCACGAGCTGAGGATGGAAAACATCAGACTACAAAACAGAAGGTCGAGAAGCACTACAAGTTCAAGTTCAAGATCAGTTAGAGAGGAAAGAAGGAGAATTTTACCTACGTAAAATGCTGATGAAGAAAACCAAGAAGAAGCACAAAATCCATGCACAGAACATTGCGAGAGAAGAGAAATGATGGAAGATCGTTATATTCCGCGTCTCGAGAGTCTTCAAAATGAGCAGAATGGTGGAAATCAAGGAAATAGGCAGCTTCAGGGGCGGAATAATCCAGTTGATGAAGAAAATCAAGAAGAAGGGAGAATAATATTGCATGGGAGAGAAGCACGGAGGAAGCAAAAAGAGATTGAAGATGACATTGAAAGACATTATGCTGAACAAGCACGTCTAGCTTGCGAGAGGGAAAGATTAAGAACAGAAATGGAAAATCAAGAATTGGAAGAGGCAATTCGCCAGAATAATCATGATAATCGAGAAAGAAGGCGAGAACAAAATCGCAACAATGATAATATTAATGAAGAATATGAAAGAGCACAAAGGAGAGCTGATAGGCAACAAAGAAGAGAAATTGATAGATATAACAGTGTGCGAATTCGTGAAAGAAGTGAAGGAGAAGATCGCAGAGAAAGACGAGAAGAAAATGATGAACAGGAAAGTCAAAGTAGACATGAACGCAGGAGAAGAGAAGCGGAACTAAAAAGACCAATAGATTCAAATTCTGATGTAAATGAACAAATTTTGAGAGAATTGGCAGAAATGAGAGGAATGATGAACAATAAAAGGGGCAGTTGAAAGAGACGTGTCAAGAAAAGAGTGGAAGAAGAAACATGTGCAATAAATTCTGTGTAAAAGTACGGGATCGTAACAGATAAAGATGAACAGTTGCGGCATTTCAAAATATTAGTTCTCATGACATTCTCTTCTTCGCAGAGAAGACATGAGAAGAGGCAAGATGTAGGATCTGAATATCGCAACATCAATACCTCGCGAGATTAGTAAACGACAGCATCGCGAAGACGTCGTAGAAGAGTAATGTAAATGACGCAATGAATGACGACAGCCAAAACACGAGAAAGATGTGAAGATCTAGCGAAGTTTAGGAGTGTCGCGAGAATTAATACTTGTACACTTGCGATATTTCGAAAGTCATTCCCGAAAATAAAGGACAGCTTAGCTGTCATCCACTGTGTACTACCCTATATAAAGAGTTGAGCAAGTCTGTTGTAGGGGGAATCTTTTTCGAGTGTTAGGCAAGTCATTAGGAGAGAGAAAGTTTGTATTGATTGTAATTTCTTTAGCTCTTTTCCATTTTATATTGTAATATTCAAGGAATTAATCAATAAAAATCATAGTTATTCATCTTCAAATGGCTTAGTTGTATGGATTCTAGTGAGGGGTGTAGTGTAGGATTTCCTGCAACTACAAACATTATGAAGAACAGATGAAGAGGCTAAAAGATCGCAAAAAGATGGCAAGAGCAGTGAAAAAGGAAGAAGAATTTAGAACTTACATGATAAGAGCGAAAGAAGGAAAAGGAATACTTGGCGAAATCTTGGAAGAAGAGAATGAGCTTGCGAAGGAAATAAAAGGACCAACGCCTATGGGAGAACCGAAGGCTAGCTACACTGCTGATAGGTGTAGAATACACCGTATTTACTATCTAGAGTTTATGCTTTCTTTGCTATTTTTCGTGTGAATTATGTATCTTATGTTCGCTTTTGAGTTTTATAGGTGTTCTGGAGTCATTTGAGTAAAAGGAAGTGGAACTCGCTCAAATCCAAGATTTCTTCTCATCATCCTGGAGACAACGAAAAGACGAAGCCAGCGGCGAAAGAATGAGATCATTCCGACTTCGTATGAAGAAGCTGCGAGCATTTGAAGCGTTTCAGTTGTGGAATTTGATAGTTTAGCACGCGAACAGATAGGTGTCGCTTATCCGAAACCCGACAAGCCAAATACCAACTTTCAAGGTGGCCCTTGTCCAATATTAAGGCGCCTTAAGTAATTTCATTCCTCACCTTCACCTAAAATTCGGAGGAATAATCATCGGTGCTTATTTCCCGGTTCTCTTTTAAACCGAGAAAGAGGTAGTTTGTTGTTGACAATGAACTCGGGGGAGATCGAGAAGAAGGCATTGTCGCGAGAGATCGGATTGAGAGAGAAAATCAAGAACATAGAGATTTATAATGATCCCGATCTTTGCTTTGTTGTTGTTATTCTTGAAGATTAAAGTTGAATTTAAAATGGAATTGGTGACGGATTTGGGGGTTTTAAGAGAAATTAGGGCTCTTATTATATGATGTGCTTTGTCTCGAGGTGATGACGGCAACGAGAGATGGTTTTGGTGATGTTTACGAAATGGGTTTGCCCGGTGGTTGGATTTGAATTAGGATCGGTGCTCAATAAGTTGGTGATGAATGCGAGATAGAGTCAGCGCACAACATATTCAGGTAATTGCCTGAGTGAACCTTTCTTCCCTAATTCAAGCTCTAGTGGAGTCTGTATGCAAGGGTTTGTGTGGGTATTTTCCAGGGCTGAATTAGGGTTTGAATCAGAGCTGCTGGTGAATGACAGTGGGCATTTGAGGAGATGGGTTGGTGCTCGAGTGTGTTGTGCGGAGAAGGCATGAATCTGTAGCAGATGCATTGCAGCTTAGAATTGGCATTAGTAGTGTCTCTAGTTTCCATTGAGAGATGGTGGAGTATTTGAAGTTACAGAGATGGAGCTGAAGTTGCACTGAGGTGTTTAGTTGAACCAAATGGGTGTGAAAGGAGGCAAGGCGGTGATGAAGGTGAAATTATTGAAGCTGTGAATGGCGGTGACAAGCGAGTTGGAACTGAGCTGGTAGGAAATGTTGCAATGGGAATGGAAGGCACTGGTGGTGCAAACAAACCGTGGCGGTGAGGAGCATATGTCTTTATTTCGAGGCAAGGATGAAGCTGGTGCTAGCTATGAGATGGCTCAGGTGGTGTTGATAGAGCTGTCACTGTGGATGATGCAGTGGAGGTGAGAGCAATGGTGCTGTGGTCAAAACATGGATTGAACTGAGTCAGGAAGAATTTGCTGCCAGGATTTGCTAGCCGTGAGGATGGTTGCAGCTGGAGTGCTGGTGCAATGAACTGATGCTAAAGCGAGACATGGGTGGCTGTATGAGATGTTGGCTGGTGGATGTCAGGCGCAGAACAAGAGGAGAATGCAGCTGATTGCTGCCATATGAGCAAGTTCTGGTGGAGCCTGTGGGAATACAGAGATGGTTGTGAATTGCATTAGATGTTGCCGCTTCAGGAAGCTGGTGCGAAGCAGTGGCTGATTGAAGCCATCTGCAGTTAATTTATCTTTGAAAGGATTGCTCGCGTGACTGGTTGCGAGGCAGACTGTGATAAAGGTTCTTGCAGCATGAAATGGGTGTTAGGTGATCTTCTTTGAAGCAACAAACTGATGCAGTTAGGATGGATGGGTTGAACTGTGCGGAATGAATAATTTTGAATAGATGAATGCTAGGAATTGTTTGAAATGGCTTGATTAAATGTGCGGGGAAGAGCGGTTTGGCCGAGAAACGACCCGAGAAATCGGAGGAGACTCTTGAATTTTCTTCTAGAGCGAGTCAACTCGGTGATCCGTCCGTCCGATCCGATTCGATTCGATTCATGACTCGAGACGGACTTGGACCTGCTGGGCTTGGCTTATGGGTTGTTTCGAGGGTGATTTTGGCGAGATGGGCTGGAGCTGGATATTGTTAGAGGGGCGCGACTCAGTTTGGAAGAAGAGGAGAAATACAACAAGTCTATAAAAGGGCTTTTGATTCTATTCTATGGGATATCTTTTATTATTATTGTTTTTATCCCTACTTTATTCTAGGGTTTAGAACCATGAAACTTCTCTTTCTTCTTGTGATGAACTCCATGAATATGAGTACCTAATTATCTATTGGTTATGGAATAGTTGGATTTCACAAAGCATGATTCTTTGATTCAATATATTAGTTTTGTCTCATATTTATCGTTTGCAATTCTCTGAAAATATTGTTTTATGATTGATTGATTGTTTTGTCAAGTTGCAAATTGGTAGAACTTCTAATCACATCTATTGCTAGTTTAGGGTTTATTATACGCAAAAGTGATATTCCTTGGATACAAGTAGCATAATATGATTATAGTTTGTAGTGATATATTCTTATGATCATATGTGAATCGTAACCTTTGTTAAATCGGATTAGTGCGCTTTCCACGTTCGATTGCTTTGATTGGCTTTGATTTCATAGAACTTAACGCATCTAGGGAATTAAACTTGATTAGTGCTTTTACACGTTAGGTTGTTCCTTTAGGTAGAATTCATATTCGCATCTTTTAATGTGTTTGTTGATGACATGAGGAGATTTGCGGGATATTCTTGCGATCAAGGTATTCTAGGGTCTTTGATAAAAGTTGAGATTAAATATCAATTCTAGTTATTGTGAAAAGCATGTTAGTGAATGAAAACGAAATCCTTAACCAATATCTCTTCTATCTTATTTGTTTGCTTATTTGTTTCTTTGCTTTTTGTTTATTTTTATTTACACAATCGAAATTCTTCCTGGGTGATATTTATAGGGAACCGAAACAATTTGACAACCTAGACCTCTCTGTGGGATCGATCCTTTCTTGCCCTTGCTATATTTATATTTTGAGTAGTAAGAAAGTGTGAATTATTTTTGACGCTTACGACAGCGGTCAACTGCGGCAGAGCCGACAAAGGAAGTGAACGTCGGAACTGAAGAAGAACCCAAGATGTTAAAAATTGGGACCAAGATGGATGCAGATGAAGAAAGAAGAACTGTTGATCTGGTTCGCGATTACAAAGACATTTTCGCATGGAACATGGATGAAATGCCTGTATAGATCCATATGTGGCGTGCCATAAATTAGAGATTGACAAAAATGCAAGACCATTCAAACAAAGAATTAGAAAAATCGCAACAGCATATCATCCTCAAATAGAAGAAGAGTTGCAGAAGATGCTAGATGCATGAATCATTAGACAAGCAAAAATATCCAGAATGGATAGCAAATATGGTCGTGGTCCCAAAGAAGAAAAAAGGGATAAGAGTTTGCATAGATTTTACTTGATCTAAATAAAGCGTGTCCAAAAGATAGCTTTCCTTTGCCGATATTCCGAAATGGTCGAATCATCGGCGGGAAATGAAAGGATATCATCTCTTGATGGATACAAAGGCTACAATCAAATTAAAACGCTGGAGGAAGACCAAGAACATATCTTGCTTTCTTTGCTCCAAGAGGGTTATCTTTGTTACACAAAAATGCCATTTGTCTGCGAAATGTTTAGAGCAACATATCAAAGGATGGTAGAAAAGGTGTTCGCGAAATGGATACACAAAACACTAGAGGTATATGTGGATGACATGTTAATAAAAAGTAAAGAAGCAAAAGACCATGTACGGGGTTTGAGGGAAATTTTGAACAAATGAGGCATTTCAACATCAAAGTAAATCCAAAAAATGTACCTTTGGAGTTGCATCGGAAAAAATTTAGGGTTACATTGTATCAAAAGAAGGAATACAAGTTGACCCGAGGAAAGTACAAGCGATTCGCGATATGCCAACACCAAATGACGGTAAAAGATGTGCGTAGTTAAATGGACTATTAGCTTCGCTAGGAAGATTTATCTCGCGATCATCTGGCAAATGTAAGCATTTTTTCAACATACTCAAAAAGGGAGCGAAATTTAGATGGACCGATGAATGTGAAAGCTTTACAAGGAATAAAAGAACATCTAATGGATATATCAATTTTACAAAAAGCGAGAACCGGGAGAGGAATTATTAATCTACCTTTGCGATAACCCGCATGCACTAAGTGCGGTATTATTGCGAGTAGATGCGGGAGTGGAAAAACCAATCTATTACATCAAAAAAACCTTCAATGCCGCGGAGAAGAATTATTCAAAATTGAAAAACTAATTTTGGCATTAGTCCATGCAACATTCAAGCTTCGCATATACTTTCTCGTGCACATACAATTAAGGTAATGACAAGAATACCAATTGAGTCGATAATGAAAAATTCAAAAAGGTCGGGAAGGGTTGAGAGGTGGAATGCTCAAGTAAGTCATTGCAAAATCAAATATGAAATACTATCTTCACCAAAATCACAAGTTGTTGCGAGACTTTTTGCGAATTCCCTTTGGAAGAGGATGAAGCGTGGAAGAAATGATGGATATAGAAGAAGAACACGGAGATCCAATGATTTATTAAGCGAGCCAAACGGATGGGAAATATTGGTAGATGGATCGTCAAATGGGGAAGGCAACGGAGTTGGGATCGTTTTAATTTCGCGAGAAGGCAATAAAATAGCTTTTCTTTGATTGGGTTTGCATCTACCAACAATGAAACGAGAATATGAAGCTATAATACATGCTCTGCGATTCGTAATAGAAATGAAGTTGGAAAATGTGAGAATCACCGAGTGATTCACAATTAGCTATTCGCCAAATAAAAAGAAGAATATGCTACAAATGAACCATCTTTGAAAAAGTACAAGAAACTTGTTGAAGAGTTGTCGATGCAAATACCAAAAATAAAATTGAGACATATATCAAGGAGATATAATAGACTCGCAGATGCTTTTTCCTTTATATCAAGTATGATGACGGATCCAGCTGCGAGATGCATAAAAAAAATAGACACTTCTATCACCATCAATTAATAAAGAGGAAGAGCGGGAGACGAGATGTGATGCTCGTAGAAGATGGAACACAAATACTGCGATGTAGATTGGAGAGCGAGAACTTCATGCATATACGATGAAAGAGAAACACCAAGAAACAAATTAGAGCGGACAAATTAAAATGCCGTGCAACAAATTATGAACTAAGAGATGGGAGTACGTACCAAAGATCCTTTAACGGACCCTCACTTAGATGTTTAACACGAAGAGAAGGAGAAACAATATTAAAGATGTTGCGGTGGGGATCTTTGGCAATCACGGTGGCGGAAGATCTTTAGCACATAAGGCAAAAATGCAAGGCTATTCTTGCGCATATATGCATGAGGATGCGAAACAAATATCAAGGCGTTGCGAAGATTTCGAGGCACGGAAAGAAAATACATGCACCGGGGGCACCATTAACTTCTTCAACAAGTGTATGGCCTTTTGGAAAGTGGGGTTTAGACATTGTGGGACCATTTTTACCGGGAACATGGCGAGAGAAGATATCTAATTGTCGCTACGGATTATTTCACAAAATGGGCGGTAGAAAGCGGTACAACACATTTGTGATAAGGATATATTTACCTTCATATTCGAGAATATTATATGCATATTTGGAATCCACACTTGCGGTTGGTATCGACAATGGGAAACAGTTTGAGGACAAAATATAGGCCCATTTGCTTAATGCATTTCGGATAAAATGTGGAAAATCAACTCCTTTATACCCACGGCCAATGGACAGGCAGAAGCAACAAACAAAACAATCGCAAACATATTGAAGAAGAAGTTAGAAGGACATAATAGAGCATGGTGTGAACAAGTGCATAATGCAATATGGGCTTACAATACAACCAGACGAGAGGCTACAGGAATGTCACCTTTTTGTTTAACATATGTAGTTGAAGCTGTACTCCCAACAGAAGTTATGATTCCAACCACAAAGAAAGAAGCTTGGGAGAAAAATCTTAGTGCGGGTGACATTTTAATCAAGCTAGATGAATTAGAAGAAAAAGAGAAGAAGAGCACTACAACATATGGAGAATTATCAGGCGAAGATTAGCCAGAGAATATAACAAACGTGTCAAGACACGAGAATTTCAACCAGGCGATCTAGTGTTGAGAGAAACGCCAACATATCAGCGAGAAAGCGGTGGCAAGCTGGCGAAAAAATGGGACGGACCTTATATCATTAAGGAGATAGTTGAAACAGGGGCATATAGATTGATGGATCCAGGGCAAAGATGTGGGCCCGCGAGATTGGATAGACCATGGAATATATTATATTTAAAGAGATATTACCCATAAAAGATTGTGGGAAAAGATTAGGCTGAAAATCTTGAATGGATGAAGCGAAATGAATTTATATAATTATTTTTGCAAAAGAATGATTGCGAAATTGCATAAAATAAAGAAAGAATGTGCGAATATCTCATAAATAAAATAACAAAGAGACAATCAAAAATGAAGATTTATACGAATGGGGCGAACCTTTATGCGTACACCCTAGTTCGCGAATGATATTTCGCAAGATGCAAATGTAAGACCTAAAGTGCATCATATAAGGGGGTATCTCTTGACATGGCTCGGGGAAAAGGTTACACGCCCCGGAACTGAGTCATGGAGATTTGGGGTCAATAAAGCCCATCGGGAGATGCCTTGGATTTCCAACTATATATATAAGGTTATACCCTGGTTGGACGGCCAGGGTCTCTTCCAAGGAGTCGGTGTATGACCAAGGCGGCAGAGTACAGTTGAGCCAAGAGTGCACAGGGCATTTGAAGTGTCCCGGCCATTCTTGGCAAGTCTTGGCACATCTGCGCTCGGCCGAAGAAAACTCCACTTAGGTGCAGTCTCGTAACCATAAGCCCTATAGGTATAAGGGATAGGAGGATGCGAAAACAAGCTGGTTGTTGTTAAGATCGGATGGGAGGAGCTAGTCTTGTATGGCGATGTACGCCTCCTTGAAGGGGCAACCGGGAGATGATAAGGGAGGCACCCTCCATTAGGGGCCAGCCAGATAAGTGTCTTAAGACGCAAATGTCATGGGGCTCTATTTTCGCAAGAAAATTTAGGCTTGTCATATTTGTGCGATGATCTGAAGAGCAATAATACTAACGAGGATAAGGCGAGATCAATGGGTCTTTACATGAAAGTGTAAAGACGTCCTGCCATTTCCCAAATCGCAAGACGGCAATTTCATGGGGGCAGTAAATTTGTAAGAACTTCTAGGCCTGTCATATTGTTGCAACAAAAACATCCTGCGAGAGGCAATAATACTAAGAAAATGATAAGGCAAGATCAATGGGTCTTTACATGAAAATGCTACGGGCGTCCTGCGATTTTGTCGCATGATGACGAGGTGGCGAGAATAAGACCTTTAACTAGGAAGGCAAAATAAGACCACACAAAAAGAGTAAAAGCGAACAAGCTTGCGAGGCTGAACTTGCAAATATCAATTCGGCTAATCATTTGAATACAAACAAAACCACACAAGAAAAAGTCATTCATAAGATAGTAAGAGGAAATAAGAAAATTGTTCAACAATAGACTCAATCTTTCTTATCAAAAAAGTGCACCTCGGAGGAATTGAAAAGCGTCTTATGCAAAAAGTTATGAAGATAAAGAAGCTAGAAGATACAAAATTACAAAAGAAGTTTTAACTAACTACATCATTTTTTCGCGGCGGAGATGTTAAACACTCTTGACAATTTTATCGGCTTCAACAACTTTCACATTTTTAAATCGATTGATTGATTCTCGCGAACCACCTTCACTTGGATCATTATTGGGACTTCATTATTAGAGGGGATCGCCTTTTCATTTGCGACATCCTCGCCACTTTCGTACTCATAATCACTTTCAAAGAAAATTAGGAATTTCATCCTCTTGAACTTCAAGAGTTCGATAGATACGGGGTGAGAGATTTGGACAATAGTATATTATTCACGGCGACTTACGCTTTGAGATGAAATTGGCGAAGGAGTGCCCTTTGGTGATTTCTACTCACGGATGTCTTTGGAATGAATAAGATAATCCAATCTTCTTTCGGCCCGTCGCGAGACTTAGCAAGAGTAGAAGCAAGTAATGCATTCTCATGCGAATCTTGGCATAGTTAGACTCGAGACGAAAGGGAGGAGCGAAGATCTTTCTCGAGACTACTGCAAAAATAAGGAACAAAAGGAGTTATATAGATAAAAGATTTGAAGACTCGAAAAGGGAGAATAGATGAGGCGGTCAAATTCTATGACTACCTTCCTTTTACGAAATAAGATGTTGAGTCAAAGCCAAGCAACTATTCTCCAAATGATCCATGGCATTATCGAAATTATCTCAACCAAACCTTTTAATCGAGAGTGCAAACTCTTTTCGTTAGAAACAAGCAAGTTATTTTTTCCTTAGCAAGGGAAGAGTAGGATTCTTTTAACTTGGAATATTGATCTTTCGGTTGGTTGGTTTTCACACTTAAAGTTATTCTACGAATAAGTTTATCCCTCTCAACGGTGACTTCTTGAAGTTTACTTCTCGATGAAGCAGAGAGATTGTTCACATTCATTACATATTTTAAACGACGGACGTCAAGTTGTTGCGAAGCAATCGCCACCTTGTTTAATAAAACTCGTTTCTCTTGAGATAGAGTTCCATTTTCATCGATAACGTTTCCAACTCCAAATTAGATCTCTGCTCAAAGAATAAGAGATGAGTTAATTCATTATTCAAACGAGTCTTGCTTGAACTAAATGAACATTCTCTTGGGTATAGGGGTGTACATCGGGCGGGCGAGCCCATTGGCCCAAACCGATTATAGCACTGAGCCGGGGCGGACGGGCTTGTAGTCCTTACTACCCATTAAGTTTTAACGAGCCAGGCCCGGCGGGGTGAATAACAAAATTTAATGCCCATGGCCGTCCATACCGTGAAACAATACGAGCCGAGCCGGAGTCGGGCCGGGCAGGCCTCGGGCCCAAAGATAATTCAAAATTTTAAAGTATATATGTTTGTTTTTGGCTTGATGAATGATGATATATCACTGCAACTCGTTCAAATGATAGTTCAAGCAATTCATATTCATTCTTGTGAAATGTAATTGAATTTTCTCTAACCCCAATAAATTGTCCACATATGAAATTTAAGTTCTTGAGAAATCCATCACACTGAGTAGAAAACTTTATTCGAGGCTATTGGCGATCGAGGCCAAGGAGTAGCTAAACGAGGCTACAGGCGACGAATATGATGGCAGGACTCCAATATTTGAACAAAAACCGGGTCCGCCCACTTATAATTATCGGGCGAAATTTTAGGCTAGCCCATGTGGTTGTCGGGCGCCCATGGGCTCCTACGGACCGGCGGTACATGCCGAGCCGCGAGCTTCAGGGCATTACGCACACCCTTACTTGGGTAAGATTATCTATTTGATCAACAGTATGTATGAAGATTATCTAACTGATTATATTGCTCCATCAAACATCTCTATCCATTCGAGTTTCTTGATAGCTGATTCAAGTGATATATCTCCATTTTCGTTTTTATTTGGTTTAAAGCTTGAAAGGCGAACAAGGTCTTCAAAAAAAAAAAAAAAAAAAAAAAAAAAAAAGTGAAGGAGGTAATACCTTTTAATTCTTCGTCATTCTTGCGAAGATTATCACGATCAGCGAAATGTTTTGAAGATTGTTCTCGATATCTTAACTTCTTGTTCTAAAGACATTTGCGACATTTTTCGGAGGCAGAAATATTTACTCAAAGACTCATGGCGCTTGGGCATTGGGATCAATGGAGTCTTCTTGGCATCATTCATGATGTGCGATAAAACTTTGAAGGCTACATCCATTCCCTCCAGTTTTCTTTGGTAAGAGGATAGACCATGAAGAAGTAATGATGGGAGGAGAAGGAAGAATTGAATCATCCTTGGTCATAGAAATGCCGGAAAAGAAGAAATTTGATGAAGATTAATGAGTGGGGGCGAGACGAGGCATTGATGGTAAAAGTAGAAAGGGATTTATCTGAGGAACTTCATTGATGGAAAATTCGGGAATATCGACGGTGGCATTTTCGGAGATGGCGAGAATAGGAGGAGGAATTGATTTATCCTGCGAATATATTGCGAGGAGAAGATGGTTTATCTGCGAAGGGAATTGGTTTATCTGCGAAGATATCGCAATAGAAGATGGTTTATCTGAGAATCTTGCTGCGGGAGGAGTTGTAAGCTTGAATCCGGAAAGGAAATAGAAGACTCAACATTTTTGGAGCAGCGAGGTTTCTTGGGGAGCATATCGGCATTTTGTCATCTGCGAAATTACAAGTTAAATAAGAAACAGAGGCAACAATATTGTTATTAGAAGAATATATGTTTCTTAAATACCTTGTCATTCGCGAGACTTTCTTTTAATGTAATATGACAACTTTCGATTGCGAAGCCACTTGAATAGCGGTGTTCAGGACGGTGAACTTGGTGTTAGATTTGTTCTTACTAAAACAAAAACAGCATAGAATCATTAAAGAAGAACAATGTCAAAACAAAACAACTTCAATAGGAGAGATCAATCACAAAAAGATTAAATTGACAAAATTAACAAACCTTGATGGCTCCATAGAAACAGTAGAAAAAAAAAGATGAAACGATGTAAACGAAAGAACAATAGCGAGAAAGATGATGAGAAGAATTGCGGGAATAAAAGCAATGATAAAAGTTGCGACGATGAAGAAGGCGAAGTAAAAAAAAGAAACGCTTTCATAAGGAACTCCTCCTTAAATAGACAAGAAAAGGGTAACCGGATAGCATTAAATGTCATAGGTAAAAATGGGAAATTGTAGACACGTGTAGCGGTCATCTAATTCACGGAATCTTGTCGGCAAAAATTGATGAAAAAAAATGGTTGCGGCATTTCAAAATACTAGTTCTCATGACATTCTCTTCTTCCGGAGAAGACATGAGAAGAGGCAAGATGTAGGATCGAATATCGCGACATCAATACCTCGCGAGATCAATAAGCGGCGACATTGCGAAGGTGTGCGGATGAGTAATATAAATGACGCAATGAATGACG